>JBCAUA010514491.1:0-16920 GCA_038406235.1 Peronia verruculata | reverse complement strand
ATTATACAGTTTGTGCCTTTTTGTCTATCTGCTCATCTGTCTCTCCGTCTCCTTCTCTATTTATCTTTCTGTCTGCTTGTTTCTGCCTCTGTCTATCTGTCCGTCTGTCACTCTCTCTTGAACTAAAACCAACATTTTAAACAAAACAAAGGCGGAAGTAAATAAAAAAGGTAAACAAACACACACACACACACAAACATGCTTTTATATACACATACATACATGTAATCATCGCAATATAAAATAACATAATTATTATTCATATCACTAAAATACCAACAAATATGGTAACATTCTAAACAAAGCACTAGAATCAAGTACATCAAAATAACTTCCACAAAATTAATAGGAGATCGTTGTGCTCAGTCCTATTACTTCCCTTTATCATACAAAAGAGGGATTGAACAAGCAGTGTAAAGAGAAAAAAACACACACACACACACACACACACACACATTTGCGCCTTTTACTTGAAACATACTCCATGAAAAAATAAGCAAAAATTATGATCTAAAGAGAATGTTTTCTTCTTATTGTTATAATTTTGTAAAATGTTTTGGCCATCAGTCTTTCGAATGGCAAGAAGAAAAAGGATTTTTTCCTCTTTACACTGTTTGCTCAACACATCTTTTTTATCTGGCAAAGGGAGGTAAAAGTCTCCTCAAAATGATCTCCCCTTACTCGAGTCCCTCTTTTGGAAAGGGCAGATAATCCGCGAAACGATCTCCCATTATGTCACTTATTTACACTAACAGCACATTCTACCATTTAACACATCTATAACAGCGAATCTTCAATCTAGTCGCTCCTGTGCAAGCAAAAATAGAAGTGACATGAAGCTGGATGTTGAGGTGGGGGGGGGGGGACATTGTGAAGAAAGTAAGGAAGGAATGAGTGAAGAAGGAGAAAATGGGTGAGGAAAGTGAGGATTGAATGAGACTAATGTCCTTTCTCATCCTCTCTGAAAAGATGTGGTTGTAGTCAGGGCCGTAACACCGCATGGGCATCTCCGAGGAAGGGGGCGGGGGGGGGGGTACAGCATACGGGCCCCCTTGTATATATCTACGTACATTAATGTAAAATACGTGTTTTTTTGTTTTTTTTAGCAGTAAGGATTGTTTTTGATCAGTATTGGCTTTTCCATTACAGAACGCAAGGGCGTTGAACAAGCCGCAAAGACAGGAAAGAAATGACTCTTACACTCTTTGTTTGAAATGTAATTTATAAATAATTATAAACATTAAAAAAAAAAAAAATTAATAAAAAAAAAAATTAGGAAATGTTTTCTTCATATCGTAATAATATTAGAAAAAAAAAATGTTATCAATTTTTCAAATGACAGGAAGAAAAGTGAGTTTTTTTTTTTTCCTTCTTTACTCTGTTTCTTCAACAAGCCTCATGTCTAATAAAGGGAAGTAATAGCGCTAGTCAAAAAAACGATCCCTACTGTCACAGGGGCCCCAGTTCACTGCTTTGCCTGGGGGGTCCATAATGCTGTTAAGATGACCTTGGTTGTATTTGGCCTGCATCAGTTTCCGCCAATTTGGGATGAAAATAGACAACAACAACGAAGGAGTTTCAAAAAGATTTCTATACCAAATAATGATCGGGAAGGACAGAAAGCATACATATATCATAAAAGCTATCTCCATTTCAAAATTGATTGGAGACAAAAGAAACAAAAAGTAAATAAGCCCTTTATAATATAGTTGACAACATGGGTTGCAGGGCAATAAATAAATTTAAAAAACAAAAACAAACGAACAAGCCTAATAAAATTAATAATACATAACTGAATTAATGGATAAATAAATATATCAAATAATTACTCAGTCAATGAATACTTCTCCCAGTCAACAAAATAATCAAACAATGAATAATTAAAAACAAAAAATACAAGAAGATTGAAAACAACAACAACAACAAAAGGAAACAGCAAGGTGTTGATTTTCAGTAAAAGTAACATCAAATGAAATCAGCCCAAGACGTGTTGGAAAGAGATTCCAAAATAAGTATGACTAGGTCTGAATGAAAACAGAGTGGCGAGACTTAGTACAGAATGGAGATGAGAATATAGGCATGCAAACTTATGCGCAACAAATTATGCCAGAATACACCAGAACAAATTAATATACAATTAAGATGGAATAAATATAAGAGGGCGCCATGGTCAAGCAGTAAGGCTTTTGCCTCTGAATGAAAATGAAATATCTTAGCAAATTTAGAACAATATTATTTTGAAAACAACAATAACAGAAAACAAAAACAAAAGCAAAAACAAAGCAAAACAGAAAAAAAAAAAAAAAACAGAACTGCCCCCGAACCAGGGCGTGCCAAAAATGTCAAGGGAATTCTGTCATGAGATTAAAATACGTTTAAAAAGAAATGAAAAAAGAGATGATTACTGGGCTCGAAATCTATGGTAGTGATAATTTAATTTGAAATCTTTGACGTATAAAAGAAGGCAATTACAAATGACCAGAAATTTAATGTGGATGAAAGGTTGAAAACAATAGTTAGAGGTACTTTCGGGCTGATACTAGAACAAAAGGAATCCGTGTGGAGAGTTGGTTACGTTCTGCATAATATGTCTTTCAACCACCTGGTGGTGGTTATCTCGTGGAGAGTTTGTTCTGGACAGTACTGAAACATAATAATATGCTGAGAAGGTAGCAAAAGGCGTTGTAGTGCCCATCATGGTGGCATACAGAGGAGTTAAATGGTCGGTCATGGATCTCTTGGAAGAGACCTTTGGATAATGGTGAAAGAATGGTTAGGAGCTGGTGATGTGAAGTATTCCAAGATCGGAAGACTGGAGAGAGGACTGATGTAGACTGCCAGAGGTCAGGATAATAAGCAGATTACCAGAAGCCTGAATGACTCAATTCAAGATCCGGTTGTATAGAGAGGATCAACACGGACTGCAGGAAGTCTGAATGAATAGGTAGCTTTTGGATGTTGGTAAAATATCAGCCATTAGGCAAAAAAGAAAGTCGTAAAGTGAGAAGACAGTCCACGGAACATACACTGGAATAGCCAAGTAATTCCACCACCAAACTCCCGATTTCAGGACGAAATTGACAATGGCGAAATTGAGATTGGCGTAAAGTGTTTGGGAGAAAAACAAAAACAAAAACAGAAAAAAAAAAAACAACCTATCTCATGAGCTTGCCGTTAGAGAGCACATTAATATAATTTATTAGGCTAATTAAAGAAGGAAGAAGATAGGTGGACCCCGGCAACCTATTCAGTATACCAAATAAATTACAAATAATAGCCTAGAACAATCCCGCTGGCTTAATCTGCTGAGACCCTCGACGAGCGCGTCCACCCTAACGCTAACATGTAGCGGGTGAAGGTCCTCCCTAACGCTAACATGTATGAGACCCGTGACCAGCGCAAGTCCACCCTAACGCTAACATGTAGGTCCGGCGAGCGGGTGACGGTCCTCCCTAACGCTAACATGTATGAGACCCTTGACAAGCGCAAGTCCACTCTAACGCTGTCGAGGGTCCCATCAGGTTAAGCCAACGGGGTTGTTCTAGGCTATTATTTGTAATTTATTTGGTATACTGAATAGGCCGCCGGGGTCCACCTTTCCACTTCCATTAAAGAATGCGTTTTTCAACAGCAAAAAAAAAAAAATAATAATAATAATAATAATAATAAAAAATGATACAATGATAAAAAATAGCAGCAAAAACCACAACAACTAAATTATGCAAGTGAACACTGAATTTAACAAACCTATTATATTTACTATAATAATAAAACAGAGTAGTACATTATATAACAATAACAACCACCACAGCAAATTATGCAAGATCATGGGAAAGCTAGCAAAAGCTAAACATACACTTCAACACAGAAATGTTTCTGCAAAAATGTTGATCTGTGAGAAAACGAATGAAGAGTCCAAGATAAAGTTAGGTTATTACGATCTTTTGCTCCGAATATGAAAATCAAGGAAATAAGTGGGAAAACTAAAGTATTCTACGTATTAAACAATTATATATACATTATTGCAAATATAGCATTTCGTCACAACGTAGTCGTTCACTCGTGCATGGATGCGCATCTGTGAGTTCATGTTAATTTAAGGCCCACCGTGTCATAGAAAGACTTCCTACTGATACGATTGTTAGTGCCTAGCCTGCAGAGAAAACAAAACATGTACAAAAAGTTTGTTCCAAATCAAGCCACGTCTATATTCTGTTGTGACAAATGTCAAAGTGGTTTCTAACTTTCAGTAAACTTCGACCCTCAGACGTGTGAATATCGATTACTTGATATGTGGCTAGAGTTTTTTGGCATCTTAAATCGTGACTCTGACTTCCTAGAATGCCATTTGTAGTGAAACTTGGCTTTGAATTTTCAGAGTTGCTTTATCAAATGATAACTGCAGTTCTGACTGCTCAGGCCTCTGTTAGGAAATAATTATCATTATTTAAGGTATCTATAGCAGATTTCAGTATTGTGAATAACTTGGCCCATTTTGTATTAATTGTATATGGGTGATTTTGCGCAAAACAAGTCTTTAAAATACATTTTTTTAAAAATTTGAATAACAAATTTTACAGATAATACCAAAACCTCCATAAAAGTGATAAAAATTATACGTTCAGATTTTTTGGCGAGTGTTTGCTTCATCCACTCATCAAAGGTCCTTTGAGTTTCTGTTTGAGAACATGTCAGAAAGTGAAGTACATTATAGAGCAATGGAATGACAATCCTCAGGGTATCTCAGAGTCATTCACTCAAACAAGAACAATAAATATCAAAGTACGGACCTCAAACATCTTACATGTTACCAAAACGACCAATAACAAGGAGAGAAAAAGCATGCATTCATTTGAAATCTTCGAGATGGGAAAAATAGAAAAAAAACAAACAAACAAACAAACAAGAAAACACGCACACTCACACACACACACATACAAAAGGAAAAACAAAGAAAAAGAAAAACGGAAAGGAAAAAAACGAACAATTCTAACTGGCATGATATACTATCAAAAACAATGAAAAAAAGTTGGATTATTTCAAACACTTCTCAAGTCACTGAGAAACTAACAACATGATGAAATCTAAACAGTGTGAAGATTTTATGACATAATTTGAAAGGATTTGACGTCAATGACGAAATGAGAACAATGAAGTTTCTTTCAGATTTCAACCGCTCCTGCTATCAGCCTACATGACTGTCCGCGCAAACACTGCCCTAGTTTGGAAGAGATGTGTGTAAGTAAAAAGACACATTGACAACTAACTCGTTGTCCTGCTGGAGCACAAACTACCATCGAGGTTTATTGAATGGTCATCATTATCAGAATTTGAACGTTTTATAAGGTTATCGCCTTCTCCCCAAAATAATTGAACGTACTGAACATAATTGCACGAAATCCTCAGGCAGGCAACAGACAATGTCCAGTTCGCAATTTTTCAGAAACGCTGTCTGATGCTTTGATACTTATGACTTAGAGCTGTGGTTCTTGTCGCTATGACACTCTTGTTGGTTGTTACCGTGCATTGGTGCGCTGCTGTGGTGGCATATGGTATTTATTATGCACATTGTGTTCAATCTAGGATGTTGTTATTGTTGCTTAATATGTGATGATATATATCTTGATATTTGCAGTGGCGATGTTTACTCATGGTTTTGTTCACTACTCTTGATTTGAATCATGGAACAGCCTAGAAATGTTTCTACTTCTAGATCTTAGTATCTAATATCAGACCATCATTGTGGAAAAAATGCAGAAAAATACATGATATATAGAGATAATGTAGAACAAACGAAAACCATATGCTCTGTCCATCAGTTTGCACTCCAGCATGACTGTTTTTGACCTCTCAGTGTGTATCACAATTCAGAAATATTGCAGCGTGGGGCATCAAGACCATCATTTCTTGGCTGAGCCACTTGCACTTCGATATCACAATTTTTCGGCTTCTCTGCGTTCTCGTTCGACGTGTTGCTGTTGGCATCTACGTGATTTGAAGGTAAAGAGGAGAGCGGAGCAGCAGTGTTTGGTGGAGACGTGTTGAAGAGGGACTCAATGGTGGAGGCAGTGGAGTTATAGTCTGGTGGAGCTGAGTGGAGCCTGAGTATGGATTTTTGAGGGATTCGGTTTAAATTGGGAACGTTGGATAAATCCACCGGTGGTTGCAGATTTGTTTCCGTGAGTGGTCCGTGTTCCGGTGACGGATGTGCCGAGTCCAAAGGCGTGACATGGAGTTGGGTCTTGGAAGCTCTAATGGATGTGGGCGGCGAGGGCTGGGCTCCGTCTAGACAAGACAGACTCGTATCCGATTCTATACTTCTCTGTTCGTTCAACGTGCTCAGCGTCTTACCCATAGGGGAGCTGAGACTAGGAGGAGGCGGTTGCGAGGGCTTTTGCTGCTGTTGTTGAAGACCCTTCAAGCCAATGCTGGAGTTTGAGTCGCTGAAGAAACAGCTTTCGTCAGTGCTGTAGGGCGAGCCGGCAGAATTCGGGGAACCAGCTGTGAAATAAGCACATTGATCCGCATTACTCTCTGTAACTGTACTGGATGTACTGTCAGAAGTCAAAGGGGTATTACTTTCGTTCAGAGAAATCAAATTTTCCTCGTTGTTGCCTCCATAATGGGGATCTGTCGTTCCCTGTTCTGGAACAGGCGAACTCGGTTTGTGTTCTGACAAAGATATTGGAGGATCAAGGAAAGATGGCGGCGGTAAGCTGGAAGAGAAATTGGCGGCGGACTGGGCTCGAGAAGGCGGTTCGTGTAGGGACAGCCCCCTGTATGTAACGCGCTTTTTGATTCGTTGACTGAGATCGGACAGATTGCGTTGAATGACAGGCTTGTTGCTGGCTCGCCCACCCGGTGAGTTACCGAATCCTATACCGGTGGGCGTGGCAGGCTCGCTGGTAAACTGCTTGTCAATCAAAATAGGGCGCGGCTTGAATTGCGAGGAAGAGGTAGATGGGGGCGGGGGGTGTGGGGGGCCTCCTTGATGTGAGCCCCCATAGGTTTGCTGTATATGTTGCAATAAAAGCTTCCTATCCTCTTTGTACATGTCTACCAGTAGATCTACCTTGGACTCAATGTCGTCCACCTGCGAAAGGAAACAAAGCTGAGATGTTAGAAGAAAAAGGTTTTGCATTATTGTATAGATGCACTTTCAAGAACTCACAAAGCAAGCAATACGTGAAGAAATGATATTAACATACTTCATCCAGCTTTACAATGTCTATTCATCCATCCATCCATTTATCCATCCACCCATCCATTAATGTATCCATCCATCCACATCTATCCATAGATCCATCCATCCATCCATCCATCCGTCTTCTATCCATCGAGCTATGGCGCGGACATGTTGAACCATCCAAGACAACATCACAACTCGCAGGAAGTGCCCACATTACCTGTCTCTCTACCTTCACAATTCGGGAAGCCAGGCAGATTTTGGACTCATAAACATCTTTGCTTTTACTTCCTTGTCTGCCCAGGATCTGATCCAGTCTGCCAAATGCAAAGTATATATTGTATAAAACATCAAGTTAAAGGCATATCCACCGAGGCATATTTAACTGCTGTAAAGCAATGTTCTGTACAAGATGTGCTTCCAGTGCCCGTCTATCTTCTTATTTACTTTTTCTCATCGACCTGTACCCCAATCTGTCCACCAACGTAACGATAACTGATGAAAATCAAAACCTTAGAATGTTTCAATTTCGAACAAAATTTGATTTCTAACAATATATTCATTTGCACACCAGAAATGCGGCAAATGGTTATGGCAGTAAAATATCAAACATACAAGCATTTTTTTGTTTTGCTTTGCGATTTTCCTTATTTTGCGAAGTCCCCCAAGTTACATATTATTATAATAATAATTATTATCCATTTTAATAAAATTCACTGAATAAAAAAAGGGAAAAAAGAATTATCAGAATGAACAACAATACAAACGGCATAGTCAGTTGAGACAAAGTAACCCAATGGAGATCACAAAATTTGAAAGAGATTCGTCTAGTTAGAGCAAAAGCTGTTGAAAGCAGCTCTCCCCCCCCCCCCCCCGACCTTTCCAGAGTTGTGTAAACAGTTCTACAGATAACAAAAAAATTGTAAAAAACTTAAGTCACCGACAGAATACAGAATTTAGCTTTATAAAGATAATGAACAGACTGATAAGCGATAAAACCATGCTGATATCAGATGAGGACACTGGTGACACCCAACACTATCTCAGATCATTACCTGCCCTGCAGATTCTTGATTCGCCCTAACATGTCCACGTGACCTGCCGAGTATTGCTCGATCACGTCCTTGACATCATAAGGTCGCAAAGCTTCCCGGAATTTCCTGCGGGAGACGAAGTAGCGGATCTTCCGGATGGCTCGGATAGCTCGTTTGTGTTGTTCTGTTAGCTGAGTCAGTCTGGGCGAGAGGTCTGTCTCCTCTGGGATAGCAACAGCAGCAGGGGTTACATAAGATAAGCGTTAGACATTAGGAAAGAACATACAGCAAACTTACATAGGTACACGTATTGATTAGAAGCTGCTGCTGTACAGCATTGCTCTAAGTCCATGCCAGGTATCCCAGAAAATGTGCTCACTCTTTGATTCCTTCGGTAGTTAACCAAAACACTGAATGAATCTGTGACTCAAAGGTGCATTTAACTTTCCGCCCATTTGTCTATGATAGTACATCTTTTATCATAAGAAAATGGAAAGGGACAACTAATTATCAGTAAATTAGGTAGCTGGATTGCCTGAAATTTGAAACAGTGATTTATTCCATTCAGGAGAATTTACGTTGAAATTGTTTAGCATTATAGGCTGCTAATCTGAATCAATGAGTAAAGTTATTAGAAATACCTGATTTATAGAATTAGAAGCAAGAAAACAAGATTTATGTTCAAATACAGAAATGGGTAATACATGCACTCTTTAAAGGACGATAACTGTATTGCTTATTGACTTCTACTCTTCGTCATCAAAACTCTTGGAGACATTGGAAGACGGATAACAGTAGCAATGTGAGTACATTATGTAGGGAACACTGTGTAGATCTATATCACTGTCCTAGGAAACTGGTGTATAGAGAAAGGAATTCTACTTCTCCAGCTGCTAGGGAATTCTAAGAGTCTCCAATTGTTTTTTTTTTTTTTTTAATTATTTAATCAATTTATTTATTTATGCTATTTTACTGTACAATTTAGTCAAGACGAGAACAAAGGAGGCCGTTTGTAAATAGATGACACGTATATTCCTGGTTTCAGCACACAAAGGAAAAAAAGAAAATGCTCATTCACACTACCAACTTGGAAGTGAATAGATTTATCACAAATATTTAGACTTTATAACGTGAACTCTTTGCGTGGAGAATAAGCTCAGGGCCTTGTTCAACTGAAATACGCTTACGTTTTGAATAACAAGCTGAATTAAATATACAATGTATAATATTATGAATTAATAAGATGTTGGACAATTGTAGCCAAACCATGTTGACTCTGTACATAAGCATACCTTCTGATTCCTTTCCTATAGATGAAACTGAATTTTCCTTCTTGAAAGGCAAAGTGTCCAACTGAAGTTTCTGGTCAGACAGACCTGTAGCCAGACTGAGATGGCTCCTAAGACAGACAGAAGAAGGGAAATGTTTAGAAGTAATCAACAGCAGTATTTTGCTTTTCGCTGGGATATTTGGCGCGTTGTGCTATGGATGACTAGTCATGGTACCAAACCAAATATTTTCTTCCACAAGATTTGGTGAACATTGCAGCGATGGTACTGTTAGACGCTAGAGTGTAAACAGAAATTCGCCCAAAGCGTCGTTGCTTTTAGGATGGCATCAAATGTTCATGTTCAAAGAAATGACATTTTATGACTTCATATTATGAGTTTATGTAAGATTCACGGTGCTATGTTTTGTTCTATTGAAAACAATAAATTACGGCAACGTATGATATGTAAGACTTTGATCACATCAGCACCTGCGATATCTTAGCTCAGTAATGGAGAAGTGTCCACAGTTAAACCCTCGCCCCTGTCAGATGTAGTAGCTCCTAGAATTCTCATCAGAAAATCCCCGAAATGAGAACAGTTATATATAATCATATTTCTATCATAGTCTATAGCAGTTTACTCACCCAGATTATCTCCGTTTTATTTTGCTTCTTCCATTCTATGGTTATAATGTACATATATGAATGAATAATGTTCTAGTAATAGATCAAAACAATAAACTCTCTTGATTAGACTTAACGTGTAGTATGATGTAATTATTAATTCTCCTTATGTTTTCTTTCACTACTACAAGCTGCTGCAATGTACAATAGTGGAAAAACTTGTGTTTTGTGCTTAACGTACAACCTAAACTGTTAAATCATGTGGCAATGTACTCATCTTTGAATAGCATTTATACAGTGCATTGTCCAACGTATATTAAAAAAAAAAAATACCCTGCAGACATTACAACCTTCCATGCAGAATTTTGTTTTGACATCCACAAGCTGCCAATCCAAACTAAACAATTCTAACACCCAAAACTTGTCAGTGACTGAAAGGAAAATATGTCATTAGTAAATGTTAAACGGTGGAGGAATAATACAATAAGGATATTCTACTCTATCACAGATTCTAATTCAGCCATAAAACAATTACTGTAAAGGTATAACTATGACTCAATGCTTGTAAAAAAAAAAAGATTCTATAGTGGGCTCACACTTCACACTGTCTATCACGGTGATTGATGAATAACACCATCACTCAATGCTGACTTTACTCAGTATGTTTAGCCTGTAATGCATCTTATTATTCATTTGTGAACTGGTCACAGACGTACTAATGGACAGCCAAGCTGGGCTGGGAAATCGGAGTGAACGATCACTTTGATGTTAGCATTTTACTATTTTAAACTGGGTTTGAAGATGTATTGCTAACAGGCCGTTGGTTGTATAAACGTATATGTAATGCAACCCGACTCATGTCCTGATTTCCCTATATCGTTCTGAATTTCTGATTTATAAGAAAATGATAATAACAATATGACTGTCTACGGTGTCACAGCTTCTAATTTGGCTGTCAATAAATGCACACAGTACTGATGTAGGCCTGCTTTTGTACTGAGGTTATATCAGCTTTGTTCAGTTTGTCCCCGTCGACGTCTTTATTATTATTTTTATTTACCTTATTTTATTTTGTCTCCTAGATCCTCCCCTTCCCAAGCTTTTTCCAAACTCACTAAAAAAAAAAAGCCTACATTTCTCTCTCTCTCTCTCTCTCTGTCCTTCTCGTTCTCTTTTGAATTGAGTTTGGTCCATCCTTCCTCCTCCCTTATTCCTCTCTTCTTCCCTCAAGTCCTGACAACCCCTCCCCCCCCCACCACCTCTCTTTCTCTCTCTGTCTCTCTCCTTCCTCTCTTTTCTCTCATGAGACATCTTCACTTTGTCCTGTAGTGATCGGCTCTGACAGCAAATAAAGACCGATTGGTTCATGAATTATTTCCTCACATGTCTATGCTATCTCTGTCTATCTATACATGTATTATCATCAGTGTCTAAAGTTTTCATATGAAAGTCCACTGTTATAGCTTTAGAAATAACACATGTAAAATATGATTGATACTTTTTCAATAGTTCATATTCGACTAAGCAAAAACCTGGAAATCCCAGCCACAGTGTTTGTACCCCTCTGTTAAAAATAGAACACTCACTGATGTTTTTCACCGCTCCACCACTAGATCCCAGAACAATTATCACCGGTCCCGTGCATTTTTGTTTTCTTTATGTCAGTGAACAGTCTGAAGTGTTTGTACCCCCTACTAAAATTAGATGAGGATTTCCAGCCCTTCACTTAGTATGAACAAATCTATTGACCTTAACGAGGACGTTGAACACGGGCATTTTGTATGCTTAAAGTTGAACAAAAGAAGGAATACATTTCCACAGGTATGACCTGTTTTTCTACGTTGATGATGAAAAGTCTACTAATTTTTCATATAACGTAAATCATACCCATATAAAATTAATTTTAATATTGGCAAGTGACACATATTATCACAAAACCGGAATAAAAAAACAAATGTAACACAATGTTCATCTATGTTACACAAAACCACACACTTCAACACAGCTGTATAACAAAACTATAACTAACAAAATAATGAGAGTTATGACATTGTTACAACCATCACGCCACACTCAGATGTTAGTCACATACGTGACACAGAAATGTTAGACATGTTTGGTTTTGAGTATGAAACAGCAATAGCTAAATTTTGAAAATACAAGATTAATGAAATTGCATGTCTTCTGAGTCTATGCAACTAACTGAACATGTCTGATTCTGACAGTTTTGAAAAGGGGTCTTTCAGTTAAGAATAGTAAAAAAAAAAAAAAAATGAATCTGAAGCAACTGCATCCCATTTTGTGTTACAAAAGTTGCTCCACCATTGTTTCTTTGCAACTGTAAATATTGAACTGGGATCTTTAGAAATGAAAATAGCAATAATCAATATATAAAATGAATCATTTGGGGGGGGGGGGGGTGTAATTTCTGGTCTTTTGGTGTATAAAAAAAAAAAAAAAGTATTCTCTCCAATTTTAACCAAGAATTTTTAAAACTATTTAAATATCATTTAATAACATAGCAATATGTGCCTTTTCGTCTTATTTATTCATTTTTATTAAAATCATAACCGTACTCAGGGCGCCATTTGTCTGAGTATAAAAGGTAAAACTTAAAGAGCATTGATTTTATTCACGGGCGGGTTGGAGAAATTTATTTCAGCCGTTAACAAAACACTTCTCGAGCCTGGGCAATGTTTCTGGACTCTGCGTTGTTATGATGCTAGTCTTGTTAACTTTTTCCAAACGCACTGAACAAAAAAATGTCTATTATGTCTCTCGCTCTATATCTGTCTCTGTCTCTGTTTCTCTCTCTCTCTCTCTCTCTCTCTCTCACACACACACACACACACACACTCGCTTTCTTTGAAATAAGCCTTTTTTTTCAGCCAGCTAGGTTACTTCCCTGTGCCAAGTACAAGAGGTGTAGGACAAGCATTGCAAAGAGGGAAAAAAATCAGTTTGTCTTGTTATTTGAAACATGTAGTGTAAAAAAAAAAAAAAAATGAAAAAAAAACAAGCATGATAAAAAAAAAAAAAATATTCTCATGATATGGTGAATTTTTCAGAATTTTTTTGTTACCTATTTTTCACGTAACCAGCAAAAAAGTGATATTTTCGTTCTTTTCAATGCTTGTGTAATACCGCTTGTACTTGGTAAATAAGGAAGCAGTTTGGCTGATGGTCAAAATGATTGTCCCCTCCTTCCCCCCCCCCTCTCAATTTCTCTCTCCCTCTCTCAAGTCCTGACAACGCGTCACACCATAACAAACAAAGCCACGTGTGAGCGATATGACCTCAGTCATATGGCCGATCTCAAAATACCTCACTTCCTGTTGAAAACGAAATTTACAAGATTGAAGGTACCTTCTCTCATCTCCTTTTGTTTTCTTATCTTATCTTTTTTCCCGTTAAGCTACAGGGGGGAACAACGTGGTGTGCAGACTATATTTGATAAAACTGTGAAATTGACTTCCATCTATTCAAATTAAATGCAGAAAAATGCACAGATATATGCATTACGGTGTAAAAGACACTATTATAGTTTTAATATATATATATATAATCTGCTACAACGCTCGCAATTAGACAGACTTTAACACAGCCTGTAACTGCCCATAGATAGCTGATGTAACTTTTAAGACCGTTCCAGGCAGAAAGTAAGGGAACAAACTCTTCATTTATTTGCTTCCATGGCTGTGGCAATCAACTAACTGGAATTGTCTCCCCTGCATTGAGACCGAGCTACTTAAAGTTCAGACACCGTTCTTTTAAAATTATCAGAGCAAGGACATACTTGTGATGTACACATAACACAATAGTGTTATGTTATATTTTGACCACGGTTGTGGACAACTTAGATAACCTCCACTACAGGAGGTTGAAAAGCTTATAAAAACCATAACCTTTTAAAATTATTATTATTTTGTTCTTAGTATTATCATTCTTTTCTTTATTTGTTTGTTTGCTTCTTTCTTTTTTCTTTTCCTTTCTTCCTTTATTGTTTCATTATTTATTCGTTGATGTATTCATTTCTAGATACAACTGTAACACTAAAGCGTAAGTATAAAAATATTTAATGATATATTCAAAACTAATCAGCTCTATTTCTAGAAATCCTCTTGAAACAAATTCCTAGTAAAGCACAATATCAAAGAAATGAGGTAATAAAATGCTAAAAAAGTTTGAAATTGAAAACGAAAAAGTAGGAACTGAAAATAAGGAATATGAACTGAACTTTTGGTGCAGGGATCGTAACACAAAGGATTTGAAAGCGACATGCAAAACATTGGGCACGATATACAGGGGAAGGTGGGTAGACAGCGTTTACTTCTGGTACAGTCCTTGTATGGTGGCAGTACATGGAGACATATAGCAAAATAGAGGAGAAGAAGAAGACAGAGTTGAGAAAGAGGAGGAGATAGAGAAAGAAGAGGATGGAAAGAGAGGAGAAGTCATGTAAAACGGAGAAAGGCAATGAGACACAGAAGTTAGTGATAGACAGAACGTATTACAATCGGAGGAAAGAGGCACTGCGAATAAAACGAGATCAGGAAAAAAAATTCAAAGAGAGAGAGAGAGAGAGAGAGAGAGAGAGAGAGAGTGCGAGAGAAAGAAGGTGGAAGAGAGAGAGATAGGGGGCAGGATACTTGAGTTAATGGAGAGATATCACACACACACACACACACACACACCATCACACACACACACACACATACATACACACACACACACAACACGCACTTTCCACACAAATATACACATACACAATTAAACACACACATACAAAGCACAACTTGAAAACTGCAAGTTCCTAAATATGAAGCAATAGAAAAATAAATAAGTAAATCGATATCAAAATGATGATTAAAGAATTTGATGAACATCTAGAGAAACCATGACAGTGTGAAAATAACAATGTAAAAGTGTTAAAAAATCAGGGCCTGTTTCTAAGAACTGATGATTTGATGTCGTTCTTGGGAGACTACAAAGGAACGCTTGACTATATAGACATCCTGACATTTGGTGATTTGCCCTAGTGATTACTCCTGACCAAATAAATTCTAGCGAATCTTCCTAGCCTTTTAAAACTTTTGTAACGCCGGGAGAAAAAATATGACTGAGGGGGTACTCATTTCTGTGAAAAGTATATGCATCACATTCACACGGAAGTTAAATGCGTTCATTCTTGCTATGTTTATCCACATTGAAACTGTTCCCTACGCATACTGTGCTTTAATGCGGCAATTTTCGAGACTTGAATAAAACATTATCCACTATAACTGGGATAATGACACCCCAAAAAACTAGTTAAATGGGAGATCGTTTCGCAGATTATCTGCCCCTTCCATAAGGCCTCGTGTAAAGGGAGACCATTTTGACAGCTCTGTTACTTCCCTTTGCCTGACAAAAGCGGTGATAAGCAAGCAGTGGGAAGAGGAGAAAACCTCTTTACTTGTTGTCATTCCAAAGACTGATCGCCGAAAAATCTGATAAAATTATAACAAAAAGACGAAAACATTCTCTTTAGCAAATAATTAACATAATAATAATAATAATAATAATAATTCATGGCGTATGTTTAAAAAAAAAAAAGGGCTGAAAAGTGGTTTTATTTTTCCCTCTTTAAATTATTTGTTCATTCCCTCTTTTGCCCGCTAATGGGAATTAATAAGACTGAGCACAACGATCTCCTAGTCAAGGAGAGCAGCAAAACTGGTTTTGTTACCAATAAGGTCTAAAAACATATTGTAATGAATAACAGAGATAATACAATGCATACTCACTCTAATTCAAAGGCAGGACATAGTTATTAATAAACATTTACACAGACGATTAACTTTACTGGCTTAAAGAAGAGGACATAATAGATCAAAATCTTGAAAACTCTACATCATCATGCATTTCTCTGTTACGTTTCTTCTGTAAAGTGGTATAATTATGCAAACAGGTTGCATTTACGCATTGCAGCTTTCTGTATATGACCACATAATGTAAGTAAAACTGGCAAAAGCTCATGAGTTTTTGTTCCTTGTTTATACACATGGCAAATGACATATTAAAAACTGATATTTTTTATTTTCTTATTCACAGGAGGATACTGTATATACTTTTTGAACTGCGATAATACAGAACAAAGATGAAATACAAATTGAACAAGTTGTAGGTTACACAAACGATACGAAAACATTAATTCTAAAATATCATTCGTGATATCTGTGGCCAAGAGAGAAAAAGCGCACTATCGTTTGTCAATCTCATGTGCCGTTTGAGTTTTCCTCTTTGAGTCCCTTTTCTTTCCTTCTCTTTGTTTATGTCTTGATTTCTGCCATTGGGAGACTATTTTCTCCTGCTTTGTTAAGTTGCTTGTTTTAGATCACCCTATTACTTCCTTTTAATTGAGGCATTTTAAAACCTCCATAATAACACCAGAGAAAATCTTTTTCTGTTTATAATAATAATTTTTTTTTTTAAATTCTGGTGAAATACGTGATTATTTTCTTCTTAAACCTGCTTGGTGCTCAGCACCGCTTGAATCTCCCATAGGGACATAATGCGACTGGTCAAAAACAATCCTTATTCTCTGGTGTAGTGGATGGGACACTGTAAAAACCATTATACTAGGATGAGATGGTTATGAGACGTCTTTCTTAATTCCAAAGACTTCTCATTAATGCTTTTGTATCACTTTTTCCTCTTCATATGTCGTTTATATAGGATGTGCCAGTTTAGAAATTCTTGCAAAGAAAAGTGTATGACAATCAGAGAAAGAAAAAGTTAATAAACCAGCAAATAAAAGAATAAAC
>JBCAUA010514380.1:0-16920 GCA_038406235.1 Peronia verruculata | reverse complement strand
GATAGATAGATAGATAGATAGATAGATAGATAGATAGATAGATAGATAGATAGATAGATAGATAGATAGATTCCTTAAAGTCACTGGTTTGAACACACGGATCTGAAAGCTCAATGAACGATGATTCAGTGGACAAGATGCACTTAGATCGTTCACTTGACATTCCGAAAGTCCACGTCATGCATTCACGTGCGGACTTGACGACGTAACCAAGGGCGGATAACATCAGGAGATAAAGAACGTAACAAGTTGGTCAAGAGTACAGACCCTTGATGTCGTAATGGGGCGAGTGATGAACATGGCGTGAGAATGTGGAGATTAGCTTTGTTCTGAAAGCCTCAATTATCACGTGGTGACTGTGAGCGCTTCGTTGTTTAACAATTATGATAGTTGTTTTTCGTGAGCCTTTCAATCCTGAGATAGTAGGATTATCTCGGCTTAAAGAGGCTGACTGTTTTCGGTAAGTACTAGCTTGTGGGTAGAAATCTGGAATTCGGAAATTTTGCCCGGACAGCGGCACTCAGCCTACTCTTCGTCGATTTTGAACTACCAAGTGTTCTTTAACGTGCTTAACGTACACACGGGACCTCAGATTTATATTCGCCCTATTCCGAGAAGGCTAGACGTCGAGCTTCCCTACCTAGAAGAAGCCAGGAGACCGTTGAATCAATAAACCAAAATGCAGGTCTTTCGATCTTCGTGTCCTTCCATCCCCCGATGAGAGGACCCGCGAGTCGTGCAAAACCCGCAACCTCACCGACGTGAGTTGTTTTCACCCTCTGAAGCAGACGCCGAACCACAGAGGCACTGCGCTCCACAACATTATGAAAGAAGAATTTACTTCCCTATTATGTTGGGGAACACATCACCATTTTCTGCTCAGTTTATTTGAGTGGATAATTCATCTAACAAAGCCTAAAACAGTCTAAAAATGGCAATGCAATAAGATCCATCCATCAAGACTGGGACGTTATTCCAATCTAATCCATCCATTCATCCATCCATCCATCTATCCATCCGTCTGTCCGCCAGTCCGTTTATCCATGAATTAAATCTCTCCATCTGGCTATCATCTATCTATGCTATCCGTCTCTGTTCGCCACTCCGTCCATCCATCAATATATCCTTCAGTCTGGCTATTTGTCCGTCTATTTGTCTGTCTGTCAATCTGTCTGTTCTGTCTCTGTTTCCTCTGACCATCATGGAAAATCAGAATGAGTCCAGTGCAAGAGAACGGACAACAGATGGACATGTGGTTTGATTTAAAGGGCAGTATGTCAAGAAGGTACAGAGCACTTAACTACGGATAGCGTTATCTTGTGGATACTCCTTGACCACTGCACGTGATGAATGGATAACGTCATCACAACACGGAAAACTTATTTGCACTGATACACACCAAACAAAGCCACGGCTCTCCTCCTCTTTGGGCTCTAAATATTAACACATGTATTATTGTTCCCCACGGGGGGCGCAGTGGCTCTGTGGTATAGAGTCTGCTCATGGAGAAAACAGGCCAGGATCGACTCGCGGGTTCTGCATCGGGGGATGGAAAGACACGAAAATCGAAAACGCGCATTTTTTCAGTGACTCAATGATCCCCTGGCTTCCTGTGGGTAGGCAAGCTCGACGTCTGGCCTTCTCGGATAAGGGCGAATATATTTTGAAGGTCCCATGTGTACGTTACGCACGTTAAAGAATCCTTGGCAGTTGAAAATCGATGGAAGAGGAGGCTGAGTGCCGCTGTCTGGGCAAAATTTCCGATTTCCAAATTCCAAATTTCTACCCACAAAATTTCTCAACAAAAATTGGCAACTTCTAAAAAGTCGAGATAATCCTACTTACTTAGGATTGAAAGGCTTAGAAAAACAAACAATTGTTCCCCACGAGGATCGGGGCTATATAAGTATGCTCCCACCTACAGGCGGTGAAAGCTCACTGTTGGTGGGATGTCTCGTATGGAATGCGTCCTCGACGTTTTAGGAGTGACATCTCTTCTCTTTTTCCTAACGCCTGTCTTCCTTTCTCTCTCGGCCCTTCTTATTGTAGTGTAAACGTATCTTACTGTGTTTGGCACGCACGATAAAGTTGTGATTGTGCCGATGTGTTGCTAAAGTGCAACATAAACAAACAAACATGTATTATTGTTACTACGTATGTAGCCTTTGGGGGGTTTGATGTGTGGTTAAGCGTCTGCTGCGAAGCGAAAATCTCACAGTGGAATTCGTGGGTTCGAATCTCGGATCTTCTGTCGGGGAATTCGAAGCTTAGGTAAGATTTTTTTTTTTTTTTTCACTAATTCAACGGTCCCTTGGCTTTCACTGGGTGGGGAAGCCCGGCGTCTAGCCTTCTCTGAAAAGGCGATATATTTCGGAAGTATCATGTGTACGTTACGCGCGCTATTAAAGAACCATTGGCAGTCAAAAATCGATGGCGAGTAGGTGGAGTGCCGCTGTCCAGACAAAAATGTCCAATTTCGAAATCTCTATCTATAATATTCTTCATTACAAAAAAAAAAAAAAAACGGAAACAAACAAACAAACACACATACACACACAAAAGGCAGTCATAGACGAGATAATCCTACTTTCTCATGACTGAAAGGTCTAAGGGATAAATAATAACATAGCTCTAAATACTAAGAGAATAGAGAAATCTCGGATGTAAGTGCTTAGCAGTTTTTGTGATAAGAATTTTCGTGGGTAGAAATTTGAAATTTGGAAATTTTGCCTGGACAACCGCGCCTCCGGCTATTCTTCATTCTACCTTTAATGCAACGTATGCACAGGACTTCCAAAACATTATTGCCCATATCCAAGAAGGGTAGACGTCGGGGCTTTCCTACACAAGAATCCAAAAGACCAGTGATTCATTTTTTATATACTTTTTTGTTTAAATGCAGCAGCAGGTTCTAATCTTCTATCTTTACGATCTCTGGTAAGATTTGAATTTCAAACCCGAGACATACGTTTTTCCCCGAGGACCTGAAGGCTTAACCCCTCGGCGACGGCGACCTCCATAAATATTCATGTTTACATTAATTACACACAGAGATTCAAGGCGGTTGCCCTGAAGACAAACCGTTGGCTGATCTAAATACTAGATGAATATCATGGCTACAAAATTACCATTTTATTGTTTTTGTCATTGAAAGTTGTTCTACATTTCTTTTATTTATTTATTTATTTATTTATTTATTTATTTGTTATTCATTTAAGTACATCATACCCGCTCTGCATTGTTTTGAGAAGATAAAAGACAATGTTTGACATGCAGTTTGAAAAAAGACTAGGTCCCCAATCTGACTTAGGCCTACTGCCAGTCTTGCACGATTTTTTTTTTTTTTTTACATTACGTTCTATGTGCGTCTTTCAACCTTCTCGTGGAAGTTATCTGGAGCATTGCACGAGCTTGCTTAGCTGTGGCACATGTATTCGCCGTCTGTTAAATGCCTGCCCCGGATTATAATCCGCGGGTTCAGGGCTTGGTCTTTCAACCTCCTGGCACATGTATTTTTATGGTGTTCTGACTTAAGTACTTTGAAAAAAGGGGGGGGGGGGGTCGTGGCATGTGGTTTGATGTCTGCTCTGTGGTGAAAAACTCAGACATTGATGTGGGCGGATGAAAAGGATAGGAAGATTTAAGCCCGTGTTTTTTTTTTTTTTTAATGACTCAACAGCCCCAGGGTAGAGAAGTCCGACATCTAACCCTTTCGGATAAGGGCGAACATATTTCGGAAGTCCGATGTGTACGTTATGTACGTGAAAGAAAATCTTGGCTCATAAAAATCGACAAAGAGAAAGTGGAGTGCTGCTGTCTGGATAAAATTTTCAAATTCCAACTTTCTGTCGCCAACTTTCTACCACCAAAAATTCTCACTACAAAAACAGGCAGCAACTTAAAGCCGAGATAATACTACTTTCTTAAGATTGAAAGGGTTGATGAATTTAAAAAAAATGGTTTGTAAGTCTCGCCCCTCTGTCAGTGAATGCATTAATCATTGTTCGCCCGTCTTTCATTCCGTTATTTATAACCAAACTATCCGTTTTGGCTGTTCAGCGAGTAGTTTGCCTCTTGGTGTGAGTGTCGCCGATTTGAATCCGCATGGAAATCAGTTTATTATGACGACTCACAAATCGACATGAATAAATTATAAGGGAGATGCACATACATAATATATTTTTATGTCCCATTTAATGATTATCTTTTGGGCCATTGACAGCAATATACATTTATTAGAATCATGACCAAGCCGTTCCATGGAAACACCAACATAGGCAAAAAGACATTTAGATCTAGATCTAGATCTATGTAGGCTAAAAAGGAAGATGAATTACAGAAGAACGGAGAGGAAGCTGGTCAAAAAGAAACGTGAAGGGGGACAATCACAGAATAATCGGGGGAAAAGGTAGAAACAAAGAAAAGAAAGACAAAAGAAAAATAAAAAATAACAAGAATGAATAAAAAAATAAAACAAAAACAACAACAACAACAACAAAGAAAGAAAAAACAAGAAAGCAAAATACGAAAGAAGGAAATTTAGGTAATACTCACATAGTGACCTGAAGTAGGAATTCGTTTATTTTGAGACACAAAATCTAAATTCAATTACGGTGAAAAAATCATTGATTTGAGCTTCATTGGCTTTAGTAACAGCGATACTTTCTTCGACTGCAGGATTCTAGAACACTCTAGTTGTTACTAACATCTAGATCTATATTTAATTCAAACGTGTCAAACGAATCAATAACAGTTTACGATAGACTAACACGGCCACAGAGGGGAAGGCTCCCGGTCTAGTCAGCCATGGACAATAATATCTACTGTGTAACTTCGTGTTTCAGTGTCACTAGTCACTAGATCTATGTACGAGCCTAACTCTGCTCAAGATCAAGGATGACGCAAGATTGTTTTGACGGCGATCGAAAGGAAAGCCCGCCCAAAATACTGCGCCATTGGTCGCTGCCTCGCCCTGGTCTAGTCACGTGAGCTCGGACTCTGATAACATTACGTGTGACTTATTCGCTCCAATAAAATGACTAGTCTGTGGTTTCAGAGGCGTCTCAACACTGACCACAATGTGGGTTTACGTGACAGAAATTTTGATGAGGATTAAGTAAAACTGGGAGAGTTAACGACAGCCATACTGATTAGCTTACCTGATCACTTTGGACGAAGGTTAAAAGAGGTGCTGGTATCTCCAACTGTTTTTCTTTTTTTTTTTTTTCTTTCTTTTTTTTTTTTTTTCTTTCTTTAGCAGCTAAGTTCTAAGAGCATGGTTATCTTGGTTTTAAGTGCATTTCCAAGTTAGTTAGATCATTACTTTTGGAAGTAGAAATTTTGAATTAAAAATTTGAAAAAATTGCCCAGTAGATGCGTCTCCGCCTATTCTTCCTCTGATTTTGACTATCGAGGAGTCATTAGATTGCATAGTGGATCCACAAGACCTCCGAATTACATTGTATAGTTGTCCTTTCAAGAGATGGCTAGACGTCGGGATTCCCTACTGAAAAAAATCATTAAACCATGGAGTAATTTAAAAAAGGGGGCTTAAATCCCTCCTATGTAGTATTCGGAGACTCGCTGCTTTCACCTAGAGGCATATGCCTAACTATTCGATCACGGTGTCCTCTGCCATTCATCTAAGATAGATAGAAAAACCAGCACTGCCAGCGTTTATTACACATACATACACGTAAAAACCTAAATATACTGTTAGTCATTTTGTGAAGAAGTCTGCTTCTTGCTATGACAAAGAATATAACTGCAATGTGAATAGTATAGCCTGCTATGATAAGGGTATTGTTTGTTGTTTTGGGATTTAACGGCACATCAACACTATAACGACTATATTATGCCAAGCACGGCGAGTACGTTTACACATCAAAAAAGCTTATCAAAGTGTATAAATTTCTCTCTAATATGTATATATAATACAATGCTGTACAGACGACGCGTTTACCAAGCATAAAAGGAATAGTAAAACTGCAAACACATTTGGACAACCAAAGAAGGTATAGCCAAAGTAAGAAAATATGGATATAGGTAAACATGCGGCTTCCCGTGTGGAATGCCGTATGTTCACACGGCATAACATGCTATATTAAAGGCATAACCTGTAATGTGAAGAGTACAATCTGCTATGTGAAGGGTATAAGCAGCTATGTGATGGATAATATCTGTTATGTGGAGGGTTAGCTATAACCTGCTATGTGAAGATTTTAAACTGCTATGGCGAAGAGTATAAAGTGCTATGTGAAGGTTTTATTCTGCTATGTGGAGATTATAAACTGTTGTGTGAAGAACATAAACAGCTACGTTAAGAACATAAACTCCTGTGTGAAGAACATAAAGTTGTATGTGAAGAACATAATGTGCTATGTGAAGAGCATAGACTGCCATGTGAAGGGTATGCTCTTTACTCTGACAAAATGCATTTTCTTTGCTTTGAAATTTTCAGTTTCGAGAACAATAAGAGTCAGCCTTTGCGATTACTCTTTTGTAAAAAAATAATAATAATTATAATAATAAACACAAAAATGTGAGTGTCTGTGTGTGTATATTTTTGAGAACTAATGATGGTATAGGTTGCGTTGTATTACTCTGTGGAGTTATATTCAAGTAGGTGTCCAAGTGATTAAACTGTGAACCCCCTGCCCCCAGCCCCCGCCCCTCAAAAGCCTTGTTTTGTTTTGTTTTGTTTTTTTTAGATTTTTTAAGATCACCGGTACCTTAGAGCTTGATTATATATGGTCAGCGTTCAAGCTGAGGACCATGCACACAGCTCATAATTCATTCCGTTAATTCTTGACCTACTTATAAATTGTTATTACATTGTTTAAGGTTATTATTATTATTATTATTATTATTATCTTACTCATAAGAATACCTTTGTACGTTTGTGTGCGTATAAGCATGGTATAATATAATTAACAAGTGGGTCATAAATTCTGACCCGTCCTGTGCATTGCAGGAATATATTTTAACCCCTAGAGTCTGTACAGAAAGAGCCAATATGTTCGGATTGCCATGGTTGCTTATGTATTTTATTAAAGAAATATCAATGAGCTCACCAATGAAACACCAGCTGCCCACCAACAGCACTCTCTGGTTTCAAGATGCCTTTAGGATGGTAATTTTCATCTCCAGACATGATTTGATACATAGACTTTGACTGACTATTTTCTATGCAGGTTTTGCCAAAGTCAACTTTAGACTTTTTCTGATCCTCAGTCAACATATGGGGTACCTGCCGGACACAAACCTGCCTTAACTTTTGATACTCAAGTTATATTGTATAGACAGTAATGAATAAAAAACAAAATTTTCTCCTGTATTTCTTCGTATTTTATTCTCCTGTCTCTATCCACCAACTGCTGCGCAATTTCAAGTTTTCGTTTGTAGTTACAGAGATGGGTCCTCCAGAAGAGAGATCAACTTTAGTGGTCTTTTGTGACATGAAAGTTCCTGATTTCACGTGTGAATAATTTATTTGGAAGAGACAGGCTCTCCAAATGTTGACATACAATAGTAGTTAAACCCTTTTGTAATCATACAAAATCATTGCCCCAAAATCACAAATGTCTAACACAATGTTGATGCTGGAAACCGGCTTGCCTCGCCTCACATTTGCGAGCGGAGAACATGTCATTTTTGTCGAAACATTATGAAAAAAAAAAAATGTTCCCGATCTTATAAAGCATTAAGACACGCTCTGCTAAATTTAAAGCCAATAGAACTGCATGTTCCAAAAAACAGGTTAGTCCGACCAATCAAAAGCTAAACTCGTACTTATATAACTTTAAATTCCTTTAAATCAATAGGCAGTTTTGCCTATTTACAGTGTGCATCTTCATGAGTGAGTGTGTGAGAGTGAGTGTGTGTGCGTGTGTATAAGTGCGTGTCTATGAGTGTGCGTGCATGTGCGCGAGTGGAAGTGAGAGAAAGAACGAGAGATGCAGAGAGATGGAAAGGAGAGATAATTATCCACAAAATATCACCAGTTGTGCAGGCAAAGTACAACATAAATGTTATGTCTTACAGAGAAATGTGGTGCACAGACGCAAAGTAGAATCTTTTATTGCTTTCATAATTTCAAAATATTCTTAATCTGTGGTGCATGAATGGTGAAACTGGCTTGTTCTATTTGATCTTACCCCATACCCCCGCTTATATTGAGTGTGTGCTTGCACGTGTGTTCGTCCCACTGCCAACAAAGTCTTTTATTTTGCTAGCTTATTTTGAGCACATCTTTATATATCAGTAGGCCCCTTCAAATGTATGCTTTCAGAAATACTATTCAGCTGATTTCATAAATCAGCTATAGTGAATTTTTCCTCTTGTTTCTTTTTTGTTGCTAACTATAGACGTTTTTGTTTTTATGTCCTCATAACTTACCTATCTTTAAGATTATGCTCACACAAAGGCTGTCTCAGAAGACAACTCGAGTTGCTGTGTAATTGTGGCGTATTGTTCCTTAAAAATTATGTGATAGTCCACATATCAGAAGTTTTACTAATCATGAGGAAATGGAATAAGTTACTACATCATAATGAAACATTCAACAAATACAGAAACACAAGTGAACAAAAAATGTGAAAATAACACAATATATTTTGTTATTCTCAATAAATGATGGCTTAATTATGTACAGTATGACTGTTTTTAAATAATGCAAACATATCCTAAAAGAGTTAACATACAAAAATGTCATATTTGTTCATAAGCCCTCAAGCGCAAATTTCAACTATTCTCAAATTGTAACACACCTTCATCACAGAAAAGATTTGAAGAATTTAATGAAGCAAACATTATTTTAATGAATTATCAACAGTATAATAAAAAGTCTTGAATCACTTCATCTCTTCACTATAGAAAATTGTCAAAATATTCAAACTAATTAAAATCACAGAACAAGTATTTTCAAAGTCATGTTTCTGTCTTTTTTTTTTATGACAGATGCTCAAAAAGAAGAAAAAATTATAGAAAATTTAGCAGTCTTTTCTTTTTTTTTTTTGAAACGTTTCACTCCAAATTAATTCTTTCTGTGAATATTTTTATGCCAGCCTTGCAGTAAGTGTTTTAAAGAATAACATTAAACATCAGGGTTCAATTCTTTTCAGTGTCAGATATTTTAGTCTAAATTGCAGTAGAGCTAGATTCACAGCCACATCATTGCCAACAAGATAACAGTGAAGTGTTCAAACCAGTATAAAGCTGTTGTGTGGAATCGCACTATCCTCAACTGCACAGGCTGACATCTGAAAAAGGAAATGTTAAAAATAAATTCTGATAGATAATTCATATTTCCTGGCCTTTATATCTCTTTTTTTTTTTTTGTTAACTTCTTATCTTTTCAGAGGTAAAAAGGGCATGTTGAGAATTTCAATTGTTGAGATTTTGACATAAACTCCTCATCCAAGAAACTCGCTCATTCATCTCATCTTAGATTATGTTATCATCTATCTTAGCCACACAGCATGTGGAATAAAGTGCCTGTCATGATAAGCTATCTACATTGCCTGCCATACATGCATCCTTGTATAATCTACTTTGGTGCTTCCATATTTGTGTCACGACATATAATAGCACAGTTGGACATATTATATATCTGCATTTTTCAATCTGATGAAGGCACTTTTGTTACAAGTAAACAGTATATACATGGACTGTTTGAGATTTTAATGTAACGTAGCAGCAGCAAAATGTTGACTATACTGCAAGAAACATAGTAGTAGAAAGAGACAACACGGCTTCAAAAATGTGATCATCTAATTTCACTATTCTATCATTGATCAGAATTTGTTAAGGCAACCTGGGTTGTCATACACTCAGTTACATTTACCACATCCATGGACTGTGACTAGACTGTCAGTAACGAAGTGATGTTAGTATGTGTCCACTGTCCTTAAAATTCATATATAGACCTACATCTTCCTGTCTAGATGCACTGATATTCAGAAAGTCAGGCTGGGCAATGAGACATTCTTGGGCCAGCTACATTGCTTTCCTATCCTTAGTTCCTAACCACATTTCACCTCTTAAGGTAAAAATGTACCTGGAATACTGGCTGGTATGATTTAAGCTGTTTCCTGTGCTTCAGCAGTAGCTGGAGTAGTCTCCCCTTCACCCGGACTTGTCTCTCCTTCACCTTCAGCAGCAGTTGTCTCCCCTTCTGCCGTTGTTTCGTCTGCGTCTGTATGAAATGGAACAGTCAAGTGTCTTAAAATCAGTGATTCACTTCACCCTCCTGGCCAAGAACAACAGCTCACAGCTGTAGTCAAAGCCTTCACACATCTCTAATGAGAATGTTATTGAAATCACACCTGTAGCAAACACACAGTTTAGCTACCTATTGACACAGTGTTGTAAATGTGCACCACAAATAAACATCAATAAGTGCTGAACATCAAACATGTAGGTTTTCACAACAACTGTGAGCACACCATGCATAGCTGTCGTTTGATATGATAACATTTAAAACATCAGTAGTATGTTTTCATTGATTGTTTGTTTGTTTGTATTGGGGTTTAACGGCACATCAGCACAGTCACGGCTTTATTGTGTCAAACAGGGTAAAATATGATTACATGTCAAGAAGAAGAGAGGAAAGAGAACGGGACAGAAGACAGGAGCAAGGAGAGATAGAATAGATGTCACCCTTAGAATATCGAGGATGGCACTCCATGGGAGACACCGCACTGATGGCAGGCTCTCACCAGCTGCAGGGTGGAGCAGGGAACCTACTTATATACCCCAGGCCCACGGAGGGGAATGTTGCTATTGAATTGTAGCACTTTTCCTTTAAGTCTGTCTTGTACTGATGCTACGGTTATTATGCATCCGAGTGTGAATATAGGTTACATGTTTTTCAACTGCAGAAAAAATTTCTCCCTTAGGATCACAACAAAATATCTTTTACTTTGTCTAATTATCACCATTGTCATCAACACCATGATTCCTTTTTCCTTGTGATGATGATAGTGATTGCCCTGAGGAACAGCCAACTTGATTTGAACATTTGACTAGTCATAGTGATATCCATTTGTTAAATTTCTGCTGTATCAAGTTCTTCGTACTGTCATTTGCTTCTCTTTGATGTACATGTATTTGATTAGCTGCAGGTAGACAGTGGGTGTCTTATATTTTAAGACATCTTCCAACATTATTGTAATGATGGGCAACACAAAAGTCTAATATTAGGCCCTATTTTAGTATTTATTCCCTGGAATCCCAAAACTCTATTTCCAGGAAATTTGAAACACCTTGAACATGTCTCTAAATAAAAAAAAACTGGTACACACTTTGAGAGAGATTACAGCATGCTGTAACTTTCACTGAGGAAAATAAAGATTCTTTCCAAAAACTCTGTCAGCAAAGCTTTTTTGAAAAACACTATATTAAAGACAAAAAAAACAACAACAACAACAAAAAAACATGACACTAAAGAAAGGATGAAAGAAGCCAAATCTGATGGAACAGCATGGACAAGTTGCAGGAACATTAGGCAACTTGGCAACTCAGAACATAAAAGACGATGAATTCAAAATTCAATGGCAAAGATAAGGCCAAATATTTCAACAACAAAACAGTTGGTATCTCCTATATCCTGAATGGTTCAAGACAGCGATTACAGCTGATCAGTGGACGAAAGTTGTAGTAATTCAGAAATAACCATAGCATCGAGCTGAAAATGATTGAGAGACAGATGGATAAAGTGCTATGCATTATATTCCAATTTCAAGGAAGTCTTTGTTTCTAAAATAGAAACTATTATTGGTGTTCCTAAATTAGGAAAATGAGATAAAATCCATATTTCTTTTCCTTTGGCTAAGTTTTTAAAGATGATCACTCTCATTTTTTCCACTGTCCAAAAGTACTGACATGTGTCAAATGTAATCTTTATTTGAAAGCTGAAAGACAATATTGATGTATGGATGGATAGATGGATGGATGGATGGATGGATGGATGGATGGATGGATGGATGGGTGACTGGATGGATGGATGGATGGATGGATGGATGGATGGATGGACAGATGTATGGATGAGTGGCTTATTTTTTGGAGCACTATGGTTTAGCAACACACTGTTTGAGTTTGTAATTTCTAGTTGAGATCACAGGTTCTAGTTTAAATAAGCTGCATACATTTTGATTTAAGGAGATATGGAGTATTAATCATCAGTTGAACTGATGTGTTCAAATGTTTCTCACCTCTAAGCAACTCAATGGTCTTTTTCCACTTTTTATACTTGCTGAAATCATTTTGTTTGATTCCAAGTGCATTCATATACCACTTCACTGTTATACCAGTTTGCTGCCCTGTGCTAACCATCAGCAATGCAGTCAGTCTGACCGGTCTCCCTCGCTCTGTCCTGTCCACGGCTAACCCCCCCCTCCTCCCACACTTAGTTCTGCTAATTATGCATGAGCCAAATGGCTACATTCCAACAGGTAATCTGAAGCATTGACTGTTATTCTGTGTTATTACAAATTATATGAAGAAGCAGATTATATGCTTGATTTGGACCGTCATTGCTATCTCATCTACCAGTTATCAGCTTGTGACGTCCATGAAAAGATTGTACATATACTTGTACATGCAAGCCGCTGATCAGTGGTCAGAACATTGAATTAAAGGAGAAGGGGCAATTGGTGCTATGGTGAGCTGAAAGTGGATGAACCACATACCTTTTCACATACCTGAGTGACCAATCTGTGGAACCACCTGGTATCAGCATATTAGCAGTGAAGTGGTTACCATGAATGTTCTAAATTATTGTCTCAATCCATGATCGAAGCTATGTCTATCTGGGACAAACCTTTCTTCTTTTGCTCCCCTTCTTTTGCGGAGCTGGTTTTTCCCTCCTGGGTAGGAGAGGAGGAAGTAGGGGCTTGTTCCTCTTGGGCAGGGGTAGAGGGGGAGGCAACTGCCTCTTGTGCCTCTGCCTTACTGGCCTCCCCTACCTCCTGTTGCTGTTGCTGTTGTTGTTCTTGTGTAGGTGATGGCGCCTTGGCTGCTCGCATGAGTGAGTTAGAAAAAAAAACAACACACGTGACAACAATTAGACTAGTGCAATATGACACTCAGTGTGGTAACTGATGCAGTGAAAGACCACAAAATAGCAAAACCAACACACGTGCTGCTCATTACATGTATAAACACTTTGACATTCAAGATCGAAAACATATTTATAGAACAAGTGTTGAATTTTCCACTTAGAGACCTGCAACCTTTTTGAGATCAATAAAACTAAAATATCAGTCTAATAATTTTTATGTGGTTTGGCTGCAGAGTCATTCAGTCATTCTGACTGAGGAAATGCTCTTCCAAACATTAACAGATAAGAAGCAAAATAACCACATCATACATAGTCTGCGTTGGCCTTATGACAGAATATTATGTGCATCGTATCTGAATCTCTGGTTTTATTCTTGGATAATATGGCACAGTTGCTAAGGAATTAAAGTCATAAATTATTAATTTACATGGTTAATGTGTTTGAGGGAACAGGACAAACCTACCGTAAATGTACTAGTAATATACAGCTAATATAGTTTAAAAAACTCAGTCAATTACACGTAGCCTAAAGAAAAAACGTTTTTAGTCATAATCTGTATCTTAGTAAGATAAGAGCTAAAACTTTAAACTTAAGAAAAGTCTTCACACTTTCAATTTTTTTGGCAATGGTTTTGGGAGAGAATTTCACATCTGACTATGCAACAAAAGTTTGGCAATTCCATGAAATTTACAAATACACTGACTAAATCCATGCCATGCGGCATCTTGAATAAAAACAACAAATAAAAACAACTAGTATACAGTTCATGCAAATGAATGAGCATAAATATTCTGATGCTTTCAGCAGTACATTTCAGGTCCATAATCTTTAGTTTATGTAAAAAAAAAACATTGATGGGTCATAAGTGTCTGCTCAAACCAATAATATTGAAGAAGATATCGTTGTTAGCACGATGGACAAATGATTATTTCAAAGGCAAATTTAACCAAAGTCAGTACCGGATGAGGATGAAATTTGAAATAGATTTTTCTTTTTTTTATTGCTCTGTTGTACAATTTGGATTCTTGGCACATGCCTGATTTCACCATGCCGCTCAACAATATCAGGAACACTGTCAAAATTGGGATTTGATAAGATGATTAGAAGGTTAAGACTGTATGGGGACATTACATACACAGATTTATAAAAAGTCTAAGTGTAGGAGAAAAATTAAATTCAGATATTAATCATTCAATGCGTTATGGCATATTTTGATGGCATGATGTGTTCTGTGTTCATGGCTGTGTGGTTCATTATGTCTGATTACAGTGTTGACTAGTATTGACTATACTGATGTAATACTAAACAATACTAAAGCAATATACTCACATGAACAAAAAGTGGGTCTGTCTTTATCCTTTCTGTATTTTGGAACCTTAGACACTATGCTTAAAAAGTGTTCTCTGAGTTCAAGAATCTTTCAACTTCCAATTCAAGAATCTTTCAACTTCCAAAAACGATGGCATACAGGCCAAACTTTGTGTCATTTCATTCTTTTTTCACAGGTACAAAACAAAAGGTGACATTACATGCCTTTTGCTTTCATTTCAACAACATTCCTGTGCATTCTTCTTTTTTTGTGTATGTGTGTACATATTCTTTATTTTCCTGTGGGTATTTGTTAGTTTCCTGTATACATGTATATTGTTATTGTCTTGTATACCTTTGTTAATTTTCCTGTTTATTTTTTAAAATTTCCCTGTTTATTTTTTAAAATTTCCCTGTACACACTTGTTAAATTTTCAATTTGTTACTATTTTCCCCATTTTATCTGTTAATTCCTTTGCATATTTTTAACTTTCTAGAATATACTTGTTAATTTTTGAGTTTACTGGCAACAATTCTGTGTTAATCATTCTGACTGTAGTGAGCATAGGCCACTACAATAGAAGTTTACATTTAACTTTCCTTCATGAAAATCAAACAATTGGGTTAAGGTGAGAAAGATTTTGATCATGGTCAACATGTTAAAAATCAAAGGTTTGTTTGTATGGTCATGAGTACACAGAGAGGGCTTGGACATTTATGGGGGTACAAGGTTAAAGTTGTGTGGCTACCAGGGCTTTCTCCTTTGTCTTCAGTGTCTGCAGTGACTTCTGCAGCTGTAGGCACAGCTTCCTGTTCCTGAACCATTTCTTCTGGCTCTGGCTCTGGCTCGGCCTTCGGTTCTGATCAAAGATCAGGGGTGTTTGTAATAAACAAAGCAGCTGCTACTAATCAGACATACATTTACTTCAAGTATGTATCAACAAATTTAGTAACTTGGTGGGTTAAAATCTTTCAAACAGCAGCGAAAGTACAATATCAACAGTAACAGTCGCAAACTGTGTAAGGGTGAAATTAGGTCAAGTTATGTTTTATATTATCCCTTTGAAAGACTCTTGTGTAATGTGTTTATACAGTAACAATAGTTTCCTGCCTGCAAACCGCACCATTTGTCGTGGCCAGTGGAAATGAGACGTAAGTTGTTGGGCTAGAACCGCGAAATCGGGCTTTGAATGGTATGGGGAGTGTTAGATATCGAATGTTTTTTTAATTGCAGAAATCGAAAGTACATTCATTTCTGAACAAAACAATATCGATCTCACCTTTGATTTATGAAGATTTTTTCAAAGAATTCGGGTTTTTGTGACGTAGAAGATTGTCAAGATTTATGTGTTCGACCATTCATTTAAACTTGATTCTCTCGAAATTTTGGTCATAACTGGGGGGGTCCCTCCTTGTCTCTTTAAAAAGCAATATCTCTGGCTAGAACAAAGCTAACTCAAAACTTTTTTCACCATCTGAAAGGGTATGAAATGAGCTTTCACATGATACCAAATACCCCATATGGTGAAAAATCAGCATACGTCTCATTTTGACGGGCTGCGAGACATTTAAAGATGTGATGCCAGAAGGTTTCCCGGGAATATTTTAAGACTGAAATATAACTCAATCTGATTTCGGACTAACATGGTTTGTGGCTGCTAACGTTGATATGTTACAAATTATATTACTCCCTCTCAAATCAGCCATTACACACTACCTGCCAACTAGACTTTCTAAGACCAGATGTATGATATTTTCAAGCCATAGCATTGGTTATTTGAGACTTGGCACTCCACATAACGATGGGTATTATAATCATGACCACGATGAAATCAATGGGAGGTCATCCAGACAAAATTACAGTTCAAGCAGAACTAAAGAAACATTCTAGGGCCTTTTGGCTATAATATTTTGTATGTCTTTATTCCACTAGAAGAGAATTCAACATTTTTCCTAATGTGGGATTATCTTCAATGCTTCTTGAGGACCATAGCAATCAGTTCTGGGCCTGAAAACAAAGCATCTTTGACCTCATGTTCACCAAGCGACACTCATGCAATATAACAACACCAAAAGAAAACTCATGCAAAAGCTCAGTGCATATCATCAATGATCTATGACAATGGCACAGGTCATTAAAATTTCAACACTTGTAGGATACTGAAAAAAAAAACAGTTAATAGCATAAAGGGTTTGAGGAGGTATACCATTAAGATTCTACTGTATAAATACATAATTATCTTGACACATTAGAATCTTTATAAAACTACATTATCTGATAACTCTCATGTCCAGGAATGCCTTCAAAATGTCGGCACTTATGAGAAAGTGAGACAAAATTGTTTTACCACATATCTTTCAATGATGTATGCCATTATGATTGTACTGAATTAAGTCTTTGTCTCTGGTGCTCATGGTCACTGCTGAAATACTGAAGAGCTACTCTCAGTTGTTCTAGCATTTGCACCACATTACACCAGAGATGCTGGCAAGGATAGCACAAACAACATCAGTGCTTGCAAAACTCCAGCCCATTTGGAGAGACAAGAACA
>JBCAUA010514379.1:0-32324 GCA_038406235.1 Peronia verruculata | reverse complement strand
ATCCATCCATCCATCCATCCATCCATCCATCCATCCATCCATCTATCTATCTATCTATCTATCTATCTATCTATCTAATCTGTCTGTCTGTCTGTCTGTCCGTCCGTCCGTCCGTCTGTCTGTCTGTCTGTCTGTCCGTTTGTCTGTCTGTCTGTCTGTCTCTATTTCCATGCTCAGGAATGCACACAAAATTCATTTTAAAGAAAAACAGAAAAACAAAAAAGAAAACATCATCATTCTCCCTCCTGGGTCTTATCGCACATAAAATTCACGACTTGAGAGAAGGTTTAAAAAAAAAAAAAGACTGAAACATGTATGCAAAGGCAGAAGTTAAAATGTGAAGTCACCCCACAATGGATGATTTGATGGATGGATGGATGGATGGATGGATGGATGGATGGATGGATGGGTGGGTGGATGGACGGACGGATGGATGGATGGATGGGCGGATGAATGGATGGATGGATGGGCGGATGAATGGATGGAAGGATGGATGGATGAATGGATGGAAGGATGGATGGGCGGAGGAATGGATGGACGGACAGATGGGTGGATACGTGGGGGGTTAATGGGTGGACGGATGGATGGATGGATGGATAGATGGACAGACGGATGAATGGATCGATGGTTGGATAAATGGATGAATAGATGCATGGATGGATGGATGGATGGATAGATGGACGGAGGGACGAACGGGTGGAAGGACCGATCCATACGCGGGATTTTATCCGGAGAGAGCTCTGAATAACGCGATCGATGGGTACCTCAAATATCTGCACATCAGCGAAATGAATCATAGCACATACTTCACGGACAGCTTCATGCACAGCCAGAAACACAAATAAGAAAAAGAATAATTTCTTATCATTGTCACGCTTAATTACAAGTCCTCAGAAATAACGAGGAAAGAAAGCTGCACTCTTTGAATCATTCAAAATCAAGCTAAAAGTAAATGAAATGGAAACGAAATGCTGTGATGAAAGAGGAAAAAAAATAGAAAGGAACAGGATAGAAACAAGGGACAACAAAAGAAGTCACGAAAATGAAGACAGATTCCTACATGACAGTAAAAGTGGGAGAGAGAGAGAGAGAGAGAGAGAGAGAGAGCGAGAGAGAGAGAGAGAGAGAACGAGAGAGAGACAGAGAGAGAGAGTGAAAGAGAGAGACGTCATAAAAAGACACGGACAAGGTACATGTATGTCAAAAGTGCTTTGAGAGGAGTTGAGTAGCGACAAAGAATTCAAAAGTAGCATGCACAGGAAAAGCGGTAACAAACATCAGTGAGCGTTCTATTTTTAGCAGCAGGGTACAAATACTCGGGCTAGGATTTCCAGGCTTCTGCTTAGTCGAATATGTACTATTACAATCTTTGCTTCTTTCCATCTTTCGCGCCAGTCCCATTTTCCCATCAACTTGCAGACAAAGTCTGCTGCCATGGCATACTCTCTTCACGTGAAGAGCCTAATCACACTGCCAATTCACAAATTCTGTTCTGCTGAACTTTTTGCTGCTGCTGCTGCTGCTACTGACATTCCTGCTGTTGTTGTTGTTATCGTTGTTGTCGTTTTGCTAGATGTTATTGCCTCTGAGATATCCTGAGCATGAGTGTTTCATAAGTGCTGGCTGCAAGACATATTCATGACACAGCATAAACATATAAGTGGCTTATAAAAAAAAAAATAAGAAGAAGAATTTAAAAAATAACAATAACAATAATTAAAAAGAAAAAGAAAAAACAACAATTCTCACTTCTCAAATTCTTGTCTGCTGAAAAATAATAATGATAATAATCATAATGTAAGTTACAGCAAAAGGCATGTGAAAAGATGGGTTTTGAGTTTATTATTAACTCTAGAAGTATCAAGGGACTGATCTAATATGGTGCGAGTTAATCATTCCTAAGCATGGAAACTTCCCATCCAAACTGAACACATCAAATTACATGTTGCCCACCGTAAAGCATTAACTTTTCGTCCTTGAAATTGACCATTAATGCCATCGCGAAAATCCTGACACTCAGGTACTTTATAGTGACACTCTGAGGTTTAAATGCGATAATGTTTTGCCTTTTCACAGCAGGACATGCAGTTGCACATCATCTTCGCTATTGCCATTAATCCCATTCATTTACAGGAACATCGTTGTACAGAAGACAAATCAACAGCGATTCGTGTACAGGATGTACTTGCCAGGTGCACATTAAGGCAACGCCAAATTATGTCCTCTCTGGTCTTTCATCAAACTCACACGAGTTCGGCTCGTTCAAGAGGTGTGTACTCGACATCAGGTACAGAAACGTACTCGACAGGTGAGCGGATGTAAGCATAACAAGAGGTAAAACACAGATCTGCCTTATTGCAGGTAACAGCTATAGGACTTGGATGTGGGCCAGATCTGCTGATTCCCATTCATCTGATGGAGATGGTTTAGAGAATGATGGTGAGGAGATCGGTCACGGCCCGTAAGGATAAGAAAATATGCAACATTATACTCCTTCATGAGCCCAAAGAATCTTCGCTTAGTTCTTGGGATAGCACTCACTCACTCACTCACTCACTCACTCACTCACACTCACCCACCCAGCCAGCCACCCATGCACACACGTTCTCACTCACTCACTCACTCACTCACTCACTCACTCACTCACTCACTCATTCACTATCCAGTCGTTTGCTGAACGGGTCGATGTCCTTGCCACACTGCGCCATCTCTGTCTTGTCTTATGTCAAATTGAATATTTCTCTCTTTGGTCTGTCCATTCCCTAGTGTTCTCCGTATAACTTCTTTTAGGTCCACCTCTTTTTGTATTTTCCTCAAACTTTCCTTGGATGACACCCTACATTAGTGAACATTGTTGGGATATAGTGACGATAATAATACATGTACAATCCCGAATACCACAGAGACAGATTTACGGCCATTGGCAGACACATCAAACGTTCGTTAAATGATGATGATGATTGCGTCATCTTCCAATCTGGTTATGACGCCAAAATTCGATCAATTCCCAGTGCGCACACAGGCACGAGGTGCAATCCCGCAGAACAGTTAGTTATACATGTGATTTCAGCGTATTCGCTGAAAAATTAAATTATTGTACAATATTGCATTGTTGTGCTTAATGGGCATCGCTCTTGGCAACGCATAGGAGGAAGAATCAAAGAGGGAAACACTGCGGGAGAGAGGAAGCCGAGGGAAAGGGGGGGGGGGGATACAGGATATTAGTTAAAAATAATCAAATTCGATCAATTATCTAGACCTATTTGATAATGAATATGAATTTAATAGACACTTGATATGGATGTTCATTGTGGAGAGAACAGCCGATAACATAAAGTACACAAAATAGCACTGTCTCCTTTAACAAAAAAAAAAAAAATGGCTGCCTTGCCTTTCGTACTCCCGTTCCCTCGACAGGACAGCGGCCAACTCTAATCAGCCAGCTCTTATTCTGGCTACACCTCATTATTTTGTCATCACTGTGCTGTTTATACAAACCGACATTTCTACAAGAATTACATTATTACACGGCCTTGTCATCATCTGTCTCTTCCCGAACAACCTGTCTGCAATCCACGCCACATCCATCACTCTCTCTGACTATAGCAACCACTAACAGTAATATCCTCTCTCTATAATATGCCGGTGACACTGACTAACTGTCCCTCTCCATCTTTCTCTCGCTCCATCTGCCGGTGCTTGAGTACTTTCCTTTTTTTCTTAACTAGACACATTTTTTCTTGAAGAAACAGAGTAAAGAGGGAAAAAAAATCACTATTATGTCACTACGAAAAAAAAAAAAAAGAAGATCATAAATTTCTTTGCTAAAATTTATTACGATTTGAAGAAAACAGTTTCTTTATAGGATGAACTTTTTAAAGTACATTTCAAACAATGTAAACATTATTTATTTCCTTTCTGTGCTGTTTATTCAACAGAAATTCACCCTGTGCCTGGCAAAGGGAAATAACAAGTCAAGGCTGGTCAAAAACAACCCCCATTAATTCACCCTTAGTTTTTTGTCATTCTCTCTGTAAGGCATAGGTCTACGTACCGGCCCACTTGTAGGCTGGCTGGCCTGTATTGTAACTGAGCGCCAAGATCGTGTTCCTCGGACAGTTTTCCTCCACCATGACCACAATCTGACCGTTCGTCTGTATATTTATATAGGACCAGAACTGTCATTCATACTTACCTGTCATCTTCGGCGTTCACGCCCAAATGCATATCTTTCAAAGAGCTGACCATACAGCAATGTTGGATATGAAACCCACATAATTATGCATGCCTCCACTTCTCCCAGCAAGCTCCATGTTCAAAGATCTCTCAAATCTAAAGCCATTTTCTTTTCGGAGTGTTTATTTGAGCCTAGTATTGCGATGAGGAAGCATGGGCAAATAAAAAAGTTGCACTACAGAGTAAAGGCGAAACAATTTTCTGTTGGCTCGCACATGGGAGCCTCTGTTCGCAGTTGGGGGGAGGGGGAAGAGGGGTTGGGGTACCCCCCCCCCCGGACACGTCACATAACTAACTGGATAAAATAACATTCTTACGCACGGACAGGGAGAAAGAGGCTCTTCAATAGACCCAAATAGACTCTAGGGTCTAGCTGGGTCAGCTGGCCCAAACAGACAGACGCGCCTTTTCTGTTTTTGGTCTATGAACAACTTCAACATTTTAGGTACTTTGTTTGGTCAGAAACTTGACCCCCCCCCCCCCCTTATTTTTCTCTTTTCAAGAAAATATGGTTTTGTCAAAGTACATCAACTCGAACTGCAGAGGGACAAAAATGGTCGTCCATTAAAAGAAACGAGATAAAGGAAGGAAAATATAAATAAAATAAACTGATGAAAGAAATGATGGCAAACAAAGGGGCAAAGAGCACTGCGAGGAAGAAAAAGACAGCAAATGTACAGGAATTGAAATACAATCGGGGATACGATTGCAGGTCTCGTGATTGCATTGCACACAAAAAGGTTGTCTCCGAAAATAGCTCTAGTCTAATGTCACAGTGTCTTTCCGTCTTCTCGCCTCCTCTTTTCAGAAGATAGATTACAAGAAAGACCATCTGCAACATGGCTTTAAGTCTTTGTAACGAGCTTGGTATTTACAAGTACAGTAATACTGGCGCTCTAAGTCAACTGAGGCAAAAATTTGGGGATTTCTCTTTCAGCATAATCCAGGGATGGCAATCTATCTACATGAAAAAGTAGGAAAAGTTCCTGGCATATTCTTTAGCAACAAATAAAACTGCTAATTTATACTGGATTTGGGGCCAACAGAGAAATTTCTAACAGCCAAAAAGTAGGAAATCCTACTAAAGTTGGAAATTTGACATCCCTAGTAATCATATACAGTCTTTATGATATTAATACTATAAACTTTATGACTACAAAATAGCTATGGTCATAATTAAAGAGAGAACACGGTATCTGAACAAAACTTGGAAATTGCATGGTAATTTCTCCTATCCAAGGATTATCTCCACACTGTCCAGATAATGAGAGAACTTAACTTCACACATCAAAAAATAGTCGTTAACCCGGTCCTCTTTCTTAGAACTGGCGAAGAGGGAATACTCGTGCGAGAGCTTACCCCGCATGAGGGCTTCTAATGAGTCCCTGCCTTCAAAAGAGAAAACAAGATTACCATTCTTTCATAACGGTCCGACAGAGAGCAGCTAAAGTAGACAATTCTCCGGTTTCCACCGGCTCACTCCTCTATTGCAATAAATCTAATGTCATCGACAACGCTGAAATACTTTACATTTTTGTAGCCACAGCTTCGCCAAACATTACGCAACAATTAGCCCACCTGCTTTTTCTCTATTTTTGTCTTCTATTTTTTCTTTCCCTCTCTCCTTCTTCCTTATTCCTCCTCGTGATCTGGGCCAGACTAGTACATAAATGCACAAGGCCAGCTCTAGTGACACGGTAACAGCCAATTGTGTTTTATTATCATCGGCAGTGACACGTACTACTTTACATGTAAGTGAGTCTAATATGAACATACATCTAATACGACTGTACATATTAAAGTAGCTGTTATTCACGAAGCATATTTGGTATAACATGGTATAAAATACAACTGAAGAATGAACAACAACAAAAATATTACGCCCAACAATCGCCCACTGTCATGCAAGCTTGGCGGTAAGTCTGAGGGGGCTTAATGGTAAGTCATGTTTGAAGTCTCCCTACATGATCAGGAGACATCTGCAACGTGGTAGACTGAGATCGATCGGCAATATTAGATCAACATATCCTTTTTCCTTTCTTTCGTTCTTTCTTTCTTTCTTTCTTTCTTCTTTCTTTCTTTCTTTCGGCCTGTAAACTTCTAAAAGACAACGCCATGAATCTCGCTTGGTGCAGTCACACTGTATTACTGTACAGCTAATTCGCAAGGAGAACTGGAGGAAGTCAAAGGAAAGGATGTTAAGATTAGAGGGCAAGCTTGTATCTGGTTTCCAGTCCGTTGAAAACACAACCACACTTGACTGTCTGATTATCTATCGATTTATTTATCCCAAGATATTTGAACAGCACGTGATCTGTACGGGATAAGAAGAAAATCCCTTTGTGCAGATTTCCAAGTCCCCATTGTGAAAATCATGAATCGATAACATGAAAGAAACGACACACATTATTCTGAACTCTCTTCAGAAACATCTCTGCCTTGACCTGTTGTACGTTTCAATGAACAATTTGGTTACGCCCATTCTCCTCCCCTCTTTTATTTATCTTAAAACAACGTGACGGCTTATGACAACCTACTTTTTTTAAAATATTATGACAACCGACTTTTTTTTTTTTTCAACTATATCAGCAAAGAATTCCAAGACTGGCGACTCAAAGCCGCAGATCTTGTAGTTCACATTCTCTCCTATCAGGTGACAGTCTTGTGACATGGTACGAGCGAAAACGCGAGATATTATACCTAACGTGAACGTAAGGGATAAAACTGCATACTTATGATTCTGACTAGATTTTGTTTCTTCTTTCTTCTTCCTTTTTATTTTTCTTTCTTGTTGGTCACACAAAAGAGCTAGTCTTGTATGTATTCTACTTCTTCACTATCCTACAAAAAGAACTGAAACAAAGAGACCTAAGTTATACAATATTAAATGAAAGGAGTTGTAGTTAAACACTCCAGTTTTCTAAACACTTAATTTAGACCATTTTAGTTTCAGTGCCGTTTGTATTTTCACTCCTCACGTAGAGAACTTATGAAACAATCCTTAATGAAACAAAAGAACATCAGAGTATTTACTAAATACAATCAAAAGATTTGCTGGCTTTTGTGTAACTGAGTAAGGAGCCGTTTCTCAATGAAACAGAAGCTCAGCGTTTACGAGATGCCCAAGACATCACAATCCCAACAGTGGAGCATAGGACTTCTGGAAATCCCCATGCCAGAAGTGGGTCAGGCGTTTTCCTGCGTCATCAAATCGTTAACACTACTCACTGCTTTCATTATTTGGAGGGGATCTAGGTTCAATAGGTCATGAGTCTGCCACTCATAGCGGAGGCTTTTAGTCATAAACTTCCTCCCCACCATAACAGGGTCAAACCAAGAAGTGAGACAATCTTACGGCCGAGGCAAATCCGAGCACATGGGTCAATGGGATTTCCCGGGATATTGGTGAACTCTATTCTGGCGATGAAAGCCTGTCAACCGCCTGTGGACGTCAATCTCGGCGGACAGGTTCTGACACTTCAACCCCATGTCTTTGCATTCTTTCAAATATTGTCTGATATCAGAGACCACTTTACAGCAGGTCAAGCGAGGGGCTAATTTAGCAATACTGTGCCGTGAAACTTGACCTTAATCTCTCCAGTTCAAATATCCGGGAGAGGTTTTCATTCAGAAAGAGGGCATTGGGATCCTCGGGTTTCAGCTGTGTAACGCAATGCCCCTCTGCCAAACGCCTTTGCAGCTCATCACAAGCCTATGAAAGCCACGGCGGACGAGCAAATTACAGTAAACGAAATGACGGCGGGAGAAGGAAAGAAGCATATGGGCTCGACCATACATTTAATGAACGTATTGATCCGTAAAACTGGAGCAAGGTTTCCTCTACTTCGATAGTCTCTGCCCAGTATGCAATGGCTCGATCTTCCCTTTGCAGGCTTACAGCACAAATAATTTCCATATGACTGGATGGTTTTATAATATGAGTTCCCTTAAAATTAATATTCAACTTTGGCTTGTATGTATGGCCCTATTTCTTTTGATTTCATAAACACACAACAGCTTCAGTAAAACATGGCAAAAGATGAGCAGCTTTACTGTTATCTGGTTTCAAAACTGGCTTCTATTTACATTCTCATTCAAAGCCAAGTCAGGTCTGGCTAAATTTTATAAATGGAGGAACCTTTAATCAGTCTTATATTTTGATGGGTGTACTGTATCGTCACAATTTTATTACTGTTATTCCAATTTGAAATGTAGGTTAACTCCAATTATCTGCACAATATGTCTGCGAGGTATACCCAAATGTGCGAGTTGACTATTTTCTGTAAACTGAAGGTAGAGAAATGAGAGGTATCTTCCTCTAGCAACATTATTCATTATTGTACTTACATCTGTCCACTATAGCCAGCCATTACTAAAACTTTGTCCTGTGCCTCGGTAGGTCAATAATTAAGGATAAGTGAGACTAAAAAAGATGTCGCAAGATAAGTGGCAGAAAAAACAACACCCGAATCATCAGTTAAAGAAAGGATGGCTATAGCAATCCTCTGCTCTAAGTAAATTTCTTCATTCGTTCTGCACATAATGCAAATCCATCCAGCTTCAAAGCATACAAACTGCCGATGCTTGGGAATGGTGTTATTTTGCACAGAGGAGATTAACGAGGCCATGGAAGGCTATTAACCTACAATATAATCGACTCCAGATATCCCATGAGAAGGCTACGCCATTTCCCCAGACACTGGTTTATTCTGGCGACTACGTGAGTAAATCACATGCCCCGTGTCATAACTACAGTACCTGATATGTCAAGACAGTAAGGTTTATGACTAACAATTCAGCCAGAAAAACGTCTGCATGTACAAAATTACTATGTGTATCAATGACAAACAAAATGTGCTCATCACACCTACATACTCCTCTAATAAATTTTAACAGCATAGCTCTTTAAGTCACCCAGAAACACTCTCATAATTACCCACAGGTTCGCTGTTACATTCGCTTATGAAATCTGACGCGTATCTTCATTATTCATCTCCGACGTTCTTCGTGTACGCGAGGGAGGAAAAATGGAAAAGAGAGAGAAAGGGGGAAGGAGGTATTGGCATAGACTGTGATAGGGGGAAAGAGACAGACATTGGAGAATGAATGCTACAAGCTGATGAGAAAATCAGTATTCAGCAGCCCACATTCTGTGCAAATCTGGGAAGGCTAATCATTTCAATCGGAAGACATAACAAAAGTCAAAAGTGTACATTTTGGACCACTAACAGATTTCTTTCTTTGGCTTACAAGCGGCCGTGAGACCCTCTCCTCAGACACTGATTTTAAACACATTGTATTCTTCTCTATCTCCTCAACCCTGAGTTCGGGGACAATACAAAGGCCCTGGAACTCGATCGATCTCGTCATCCATCCCTCATCCCATTTCACTCGTAAAAAGAAGCCGACGAGAAAAGAGAACTGCAATATAAGATCCCTATCATGCAAGAATGTGAAGATGAGGGATGGGGGATGGGTGGGGCAAGGGGATCTAGCGGCAAGATGCCAAAGCTTTGGTCTCATTCCTCTCTCCGTAGTTTATCATCAACTCTCCCTTCCATCGACGTGTTTTATGACGACAGTTCGAGGATTTTATTTGATAAGGGAGTAGGGCAGGGCGCAATGGAATGGGAGGTCACATTATGAATTTAAGTAAGCCTGTTCTCGGTGAGGAGGTGTAGCACTGTTTGAGGACAGAAGTAGATGCAACATTTGGCTCGTGATAATCCAGTATATTGGTTAATTAAAAATAACAAGCGAGACAGAGAGAGACAGAGTGACGCAGAGAGAGAGAGAGAGAGAGAGAGAGAGAGAGAGAATTAGTGACCCGATCTCGGACCATTCTTCAAAGTAACCAGTCTGCTTGGTTTCGCGTGAAAACTTCAACGTTTATGATTACACTGTGTTTTACACAATACACATATTTTACATAGTAGAATTTACATTTATATATGATTCGGGAAACGCAAATGGTTCCAAGTGGCCACAGCACTAGGAAATTTAGTAGAGCAATTTTGTTTTTGTTTTCTTTTCTTTTGTTTTGCTTTGTTTTGTGTTTTAATTTACACTCCCTTTTGACATTGATAAAGCTTAACTTTGGAAGTGGGTTGATTTGTTTTGGTTCTATATTTACGGTAGTTGAAAAGAAGGCAGCATGAGGCTAGCCTCGTATATAGAACAGAATGATGAGCATTAAAAAAGCAAAATTTGGTAAAGTTTGCATTTCCACTTTTCATATAATGTTATCAGTACAAAGCACTTGTTCTTCCTTGATAACTAGTTTTCCCACCGTAGCCAGATAGCCTCGCTAAAACATAAGATTACTAATATCCCCTGATGTTTGTGACCTTCCTCCTTTCTTTTCCTCCAGCAGCAACATATTTATTGCAATGCAAAAGCACAGTCGTCCTACCGCCGTGCCAGACCGTGCGATGCTGATGGGCCTAGTGAAAAACAAAAGCTTCAGCATTCTCGCTGTTGTCTTTCTTCTGGCTGTATGTTCACCGATGCACCCCGGCCTTGTTCACGCTTCACACCTCAGCCCGGCTAAAAACAGATCTTAGTCATACCGTCAGGCGTCAGTGACCTGTGTGCGCCGGTACAACAGACTCGTGCGTGAGTGCAGAAGATGATATAGGTGAGGGATGGCTGGGAGGACAGAAACGCCGACGGAATTAGACAACACAATGTCCGTATGATTCTCTGATTAAAAAAAAAACAAAAAAACGTGGACATTATTATTTCATGGCAATGTTTTCTTCCAACCCAGCAGAAGCCATTAATATTAATAATGTGAGGGGAAAGAATGCAAAAGATCCAGACGTGAATAGCGTAGATAAGCTTTGACAAGAAAGGTGTTCCGTGAGGCAGTTAGCATAACACGTCTTTCTCTCGACTGTGCCTCGTCGCCGTTTGTGGACACATAATCTTCATTGAAAGTACAAATTATTACGTCTGGATGTATGAATTGACATTTTTTGTTGAGCTGTCGGGTTTCGACTGCTTTATGAGACGTCCGTGTTTCATTTTCTTTTTTTTTTTTTTTCCTTTTTACTTTCTGGTTCGGCTAGTACCAACACAAGCCAATTAACATAACCCTATTCAGCTAATTACCACTTACACAGAGTAAGTTACCAATGTTTTCAAGGCGTTGCATGTTCGTATTTTCTGGTGGCTTCAAACAGTTGAAGACTTAGTTCTGTTGAAGACTTAGTTCTGTCTTAACTTGATGCGCATGGTGATGGCTATTTTCGCAATATTATGACAACGTGTCCATACTCAGATTCCCACCACCCCCTTTTTTTCCATGCAGTATTCATTAGTCATCATTGAGCTGCCTTGAATTTTTAAACGGATTAAACATCACCACCACCGACGGCGCTGCCTTTTGTCAAATCCATCTGTTGGCTGCCAAAAAAACGTCCCACTCGATCTCTACCATGCAAGTCTCAGGGGAAACCGCTCTAGCTATGCTGACAACAAAGAGCCCTGGGTGATTGGCCGCTACCACTGATACTTGTTTCGGGAAACTACTGAGGAGCCCATAACGAGAAAACAAAACAAATGGGTTGATGTTGAAAGACTAGTCTGCATTAGCAATCGAATTTGTGGCTGTAAAACAAAGTGAAGTCCGCCGATATCAAAGTCCGTTTCTGATCGATATAACCAAATCTTGTTGCCTGGATGCTATGAAATATCCAGTACGTGAAAATTGTTCCTTCTGTTTTATGGCATGGGACAGACGAAGATCAAAGAGGCTGGAATTCAAATGAGCAACGGACATTTACAGACCTGCTTAACTCAGACTGAAATAAGGCAGAAAATATCTCGTTTATGACAGCATAACGTTCGGTATAGATCCACCTACGCAAGTATTGTATTTTTCTAAAAGTCATGCAGCTGGTGTGCACTGAGAGAAAACACTAGACAAAATACAGCAGTAATCAACAGTAATACCAGGACTAAGAAAGCTCTTGTGGAGATTTGACAGGATTGGGAAAGGGGGGAGGGGATGTCAAAATACAGGACTTCGAAATAAAGGTCAGAGTGCAGCTATAAACACAGAACACTGAAATGTTAATTACACATATTATTATACAGTTCCACCGATGACACAGGGGTGTCGGTAGAATCAAAGGGTAAGAAACACTTTCTCATAATCATGCATGTCTTCACAGACAGAAAATACACGTAAAAACAACGATAACAACAATAAAAAGGAAGATAATTACTAATACTCTCACTAAACAAATATTACCCACCAAATGGAGTTACAAGACACATTAGTGATGTTGCATTGATCATTAAGCACCTCGCCGTTGCCATTTCAATTTGCTTGCTGTTAATTTTCATTGAATGTGACGGCTGCGTGGCGGACGGGGGTTAAACGCAAGTCGGACTATAATCAGGCATAATCGATAATCCCTGACTTTGTGCGGCATGGCATCACAGTTGGGAAGACGGCACGTCCTCACAGAACCCTCAGTGTGAGTTCCCTGCTTCAGCCACACGGTACTCATTCACAGGGCACATCTTGTCACCGAGGGCTCTCAGCTTGTAGCGGTTCCGTGACTCCGTGACCTGACAAAGCACGATGCACGTCAGCAATGTCCCATCTTTCTGTTCCCATGTTCTCAACTTGAGAAGGCTCCATGACCCGACAAAGCACCATTTAACCCGGCGGCGCGCAACATGCAGTGCTCTTCTGATAAAGTTTGCCGTTTGAATATACGAAATAGTCTGAACTGACGATTTTCGTACACAAAGAGTTACAGGAGCACTCCATGCTCTCTGAAGACATGATCGTGCAAATGTGCCGATAAATCCCACTGCAAACTCACCCATTATCCTGGACGAAGAGTAGGCTTGCATAATGCGTAAAAGTTAATACATGTATCAATGTATTGTGGGCCTCAGAATATACATGCAATATGCATTCAATTTTACTAACATCAGCTATTATCAAATACAACTTCACTATTAATTATATATACATCCAGTTGATATGTAAGAACAAGATGGAATCTCTTCTTCTGCCAACAGGTTCCTCAATCGATTGGCCCCTAATTCATCTAAAGTTTCCAACTGTTGATACCTCTTCCCTCCTTCCCCACCATCACAGAAATATAGAACTCAGTGTCAAACAGAAATTTCATTTTCATCTTCATTTTCAAATGAGATATTTAGTATTATTGCTGAAGACGAGATAACCTACCACCAGAAGGGCCTAACTTCAACACCAGAGGGTGCCGAACAGACAAAGGTTTGAGCACCGCTGATCCCACGGCAGTCCGGTCTGCAGACTGTCCCGATGACTCAACACCTGAGTAATGTAACGCTTGATACACGGGGTGCTTTTGTCTGTGTGTGTCTCTGCCTGTGTGGCTGAGTGACAGTGAGGACAGATTGGTGAGAAATGAGAAAGGGAGAAGGGGAAAGGATAGGAGGAAGAGAAAGCTGTCAGCTGGACAAATGTTATCTCATTGCTGATAAGATAATCAACAATTTCGCTCCACTCAGGGTATCATTTCGTTACTTGTCGACACACCCAAAATAAAGAACGTTGTCAGCTTGGAAACCCAACTCCTCCCTTGAGAGTTCATAACAAAATGAGTTTTGTTACCTCATCGAATGAAAGCGTCTGTGCTGACCATTCGCAGCATATCAGTAGACTATTTCTAAATTAGTGGAAAACTTCAACTGAGAGCTGATCTTAACATTACGAATGTTCTTGTTATTGCTGATATTATTATTGTTATTTTTAACAAACAAACTTTGGCAACAGGTCCAAAGGAAATTTTTTACTACACTTGGATTACACTTTAATTGTTATGCTGAGCTATTTTGAGACGGCCTCATACGCCGTTTGTTTCGAAACAAGACAAACTTGAGGGAAAACGGAGAAAAAGAAAAAAGGCCACGCTTCCCGCGGCCAAGCCACTATTGATCCACAGAATGCTACAGGCTGCCGTCTCTTTTTTCTCTAAGTGAACTTTCTAGAGAGACCCTCTCCAGTATTAGAAAACTAGCACGTAGAGGCAAATATTGGATTCAACCGTCTGTTTTCTTCCTCCAGCCTTCCGTCTCTCTCTCCCACCACCCCATCCACCACGTTTATATAGCCACTGCCCTCCATTCTAATTATCTTTTCTTTCCTTCGGCCTTGAATTCTTTCATTCCATGGTCCTTCCCTCTTTCCCTCTGCCAATCTTTCTCCACCCATTTCACAATTATTCAAATACCACCCCTGCCCCACACCCACACATTTTTAAAAGTGTGTGTTTTAAAAATTAACCCCCCCCCCCCACCCTTTTTCATTTTCGTCGCTGAATTATTTCATTTCAAGCTGCTTAATTTTTAACTGACTGGGGTGTTTCATTAACCACCAAAGAGGGTTTGTTCACCGCTGAGTCTTTCTTCCCAAAACATCTGGGAGGTTTCCGCTCAGGCAAGTATTACATAGGCTATGTATCATGTTCTTTAACCCGCTATTTCTGAGAAGAGAACTTTGGCCTCCTTTTATTATTATTATATATATATACTTTTTTTCAAGTATTGCACAGAATCATAAGCTTGTTACTGACGTTGTGTTGTTTTTCAGTTTTTCTTTTCTTTTCTCTTTTTGATAAATACACAACACTGGCACAAATCGTGGACGACTGTGACGTCATGGAGTACCAAAATCTCTCCAGACGTGAATATCGTAAGGCCACATTTAGCTTTGCAAGTTCTGAGTGTTAAACAGTCAAGTGGTTGCTGGTTTCGACATCGCACCAAATTCTTTCTTGATCTTAAGGATTTGCCTCACCGGGAAAAGAAGTCTAGCAACAACTGTGCTGAGTGAAAGAAGGACAGAGATGTGAATCTTTCAGATGAAAGGGCCTGTGGGAGACTGGCGATAGAGTATCCCCTATCCCCCCCCCCCCCCCCTTTATCCTTCAACCATATCATCCTGCACCCTTTTCCTAGAAACGTCAGTTGCCTATATGACTAAACACCCTTTTTCTAGAAACGTCCGTTGCCTATATGAGAAACATACCTTGCAATAAGCAGAGGATGAAAAATCAAAGGAATGAAAGTTAGAGCAAAATACTATCTTTACTTCAAGAAATTCTCCAAAATTCAGATTCGTGCTGGTGTTTATGACTAGATCTATATCAACAGATCTATATATAACTACACGACGATCTTCTCTCTATATGGTTTGATTTCTCATGGCACAATACAAAACAGGCAGATCTAAAGAAGAAAAAAATATATTTTTTTTTAAATGAAGAAAAAAATAAATTAAAAAATGAAAATGAAGTGGGGTTGGTGCTTTGCAACTTATCAACAAGGATGAACTTGCATAGAACATGATCCTGACCTTGTGCTGACCTAGTTTGCACAAAGCATGAAATTATTAAGTTTTCTGAGCATGAGACCTCCACGTCAATGCAACATTACAACATGCAAAACAATAAAAATCTCTATTGCATCTCAAAAGGCTCAAGGTCATCCGCTAATTTGTGGCTGCATAAAACTTAAACATGAGCTGGATATTTCAGCACACAGAGAAGTCTAACAGGTGCTACATATCATTGGCTGTACAACAAAGAGGTCAAAAAGTAACAACCAATGTGTTTGACAAAGAGATGAACCCTTCCTTCTCTGCTTGACAAAGGAGTGAATCAGTGAGATAACTTATTGACTGCTTTCACACCTTTATCATGCTCATAAGATAAGAGTTCACCTTCTTGTTGCGCAGGGGTTGTTACCTATTTGCTTCTTTATAATACAGCCAACAATATTTGGCACATCCTTCATACTGAAAATATGTGGGCATAAGAACAATATCATTTCATTGCTGGACTCTATTAGGTTAAATGTCACGTGACAGACTTCTGAATCTGACTGAAACCTGCAAGGGATGAGGAATTATAGATGTTCTAAATAGCACTGAGGGCAGAACCTGCACACAGAACTCAAGAACATCAGTCCGACATGAAAGGATGCGAAAAAGACTGACAAAAACTGAAGAGAGTGAGAAATTATTGTTGAGGTCCTAAGATCCAGAAGAGGTGAGGAGAAATTTGGAATCCTAAAATCTGTGCAAATGGCTGAATTATTTCTGCTTTAGTCAAAACAATGGTGCTATAATTCTGCATACTACGTAAGAAGTGCATTTTACAACATATATCAACAAAGATATGAACAGCAAATGGCAGAACAGCAAAATAGGCAAAGGAGATGTATGTATGATATATAAAGATATGTCAACAAAAATGCAATAAAAATATTTAACGCTCTTTATATGAATCAACTACTTCATTGCGATGCCAATTTTGCATTCCTGTGCTAAGCATCAGTAATACTGGCACTCTTGACCACTACTAACCCCCTTCTGCACTTTAGTCTAGCCCACTGTGTGCAAGCCAAGCGGCAACTGTCCTTGACTTTCCCATCCGCAATTAGCATTAATCGTTATTCAAAGTTAGTAATTATTACATAAATAAGGAGAGTGAACTTGGTTCTCATCAGTCAATCATCTGCTTGCAGTGTTCATAAAAAGATACTGCATTCAGAAGCGAAACAGCACTCAGTGGTTGGCACACTGGATTAAATAACTACATGGGCTAGGCTTACTGGTGGTGAGCTGTGCCTGGACGTATGTGTAATACATCTCGTAGTACATAGGAGACCACTTATTGGATGTATCTCACGCTGTTGTTAGCAGTGAAGTGGTTAATATTTGATCTGGGAAGATTTTCAAGCTACGCGAAAAAAATTGTCATAACTACAAAACTAGACTCTAGATAAATAGGCCTATGTCTCTGCAACACAAAAATCTACTCCGTTTGGGCTAAAGGAAGGGGCTGGATCAGGCCCAGGACCATTTTTCCATTCAAATAGCCAACATTAACAGAAATCCTCCTTGGTTGCACATCATTCTTTATAAATGTGGATCCACTTTATAACCTGTACTGCAACTTGTTTGCTGATTAATTTAATGCAGAAAGACAGTAATAAGATAATTTATTTGAGTTCAAATCTTATTTTTAAAAATCTAGATCTAGATCTAGACCCCAGAGCAAGTGCATGTGAAAGTGTGTCGAACTCAAACTAAGTGGTTCCTTGCCTCAGCCCTCTAGATCCAAATCTAGATCTAAGCCTCTAGGCTCTAGGAATAGATCTAGAATCTCAGCTACGCCTAAATTCAGTCCCTCTGGACTTAGTGGTACAACCGTGGATTAGAAATTTCGGCACTTACACCCATCCCATCATAACAATATGACTCTACATTGACTACGTGTCCTAATATAAATCCTGTTCGATCTATTTATTCTAAATGAACATAGTAACATGAAACGTGATGGTTCTCACCTCTATTTTTTCCACTGCACGGGAAAGGTAAACCCGTTTCAAGATGTTTAAGGAAAAGATGACATATGCCGCATCCCGCTGAGGTCGTTGCTTTTGTTTAGAAATGTCTGCTCCCTAACACCCTGCGAGTTATCACTTGATAGTAAACACAGCTGTTAGCCCAGCGAAAGCACAACACTCCAGCGTAAAACGAAGATCAGGAAGTAGCAGAATGAGAGCGAATCGTCTGCTTTGGAAGGGGAGGTTAATCTTGTTAACCTTTGCAGAGCACAGTGACGTTTCCAACAACATTCGCCTTTTTTATGTGAAGTCCGACAGCTCCATATTTATTATAGCAATGTATGTCCCAGAGCCCACGTCCTTACCTGCGTCTCAGTTTTTGCTATTAAAGTTTGTATACTTGAAAACATATAAGATGTATTTCTGCACTATCCACCTCGTCTTTGAACCTGACATCATCTTAACAGGATGATATGATACCCTGGCCAAAGGGCGATAAATTGTGTATTTGTGATTTATTTTTCACCCACGCCCACATCTTCTACCTGCGCGGTTGAGGTCTTTGTTGCTATATTGGGTACTTGAAAATTCATTTCGTGCGTTCATGCACTTTCTGTTCATATTTGAAGCTGACATAATCATCACACGATGACGCGTAAGATAACACAAGATAAATTGTCATGCTTGTGATTTACATACATGTATTAATATTGGTTCAACAGCCTGGCCGTCTCTTCTCCTCCCCCATCCCTCCCCTCCACATAAACCCCTTCAAAATATGGACACTGAAATAGGTGTCAATGAAAGAAGAATAGAAAGGAAGAGTTGCACTGTTGTAAACCATGGAAAAAAAGGACAAAGTACAAGGAAAACAAACTGGATAAAAGACAGTAGACATGGTTTATAATTTTTATTATTTTCTCCACAATTGACATCAACCAATGACATACATACATCAAAGCATTTTTCCTTTCTAAATCGAACACTTATTTTAAACATTCCTGACACTGCCCATTGATTGTGCCTGGATGGTATACATAATTAATGAGATCAACAAAATGTAGTCATTCATTAATGGCAATCATCAGTTAATCACTAGGCCCTCCATGTCAAATGTTGCAGTGCCTTGAAGATACATCATAGCTACAGAAATTCAATTATGGCTAAAAAATAATAATAATAATATAAAAAAAAAACATACAGTACAATGCATGCAAAGTACCATGCAAAATACTACTGATTTCATGATAATTTACATCAGCCTTGTCATATACATGTTTGTTTGTTTGTATTGGGGTTTAATGACACATCAGCACGGTTACGGCTACACTGTGTCAAACATGGTAAAATATGTTTACACGTCAAGAGGAAGACAGAAAAGAAAGCGGGACAGAAGAAGCAAGAGGAAAGAGACGAGATGTCTCCCCTGGAATGTCGAAGATGCACTCCAAGGAAGACACCCCACCAATGGTGGGCTTACGCCACCTGCAGATGCGAGCAGAGAACCTACTTATAAACCCCAGGTGCCTGCAGGGGGAAACATATATATATATGTTCCTCAGAAATAGTTCAGTACTACGTGTAGTCAATCAAAAGTACATGTAAACTGTATCTTACAGAATAAAATCTATCTGAAACTGTTATTTTCACAATGACAGATGTGTCTCAGCATACATGTACGAGAAACAAGTCTCAGCCCCTTGGTATCCCAAAAACTTCGACAGTTGCACATAATAATGTATTATTTTCAATTTTCAAAAACAAAAACTTTGATTTTTGATACTGAGAAAAATTTCACAAACATACACTTTCCATGCTATTTTCCCTCGTGGCATATTTTATTCTGTTTTTAAGCATGGCAAACATAATCCTTTGCAAGCTAGTAAAGCTTTTATACTGCAGTTCTTCCTTCTAGCTCATGAGGTGCAAAGGCAAATACATGTAATGTGCTGCAGGTGAAAAACTATGGCAAATATCAATATGCTGCAGATGAAAAGTACATATTGTAACTTGCATCAACATCATTTCATAAAAATACAATATAACTGTCAGACCTGTAACTAATAAAACAATTCAAGAAAAACAAATAACACAGAAATCTATAAAGAACTTGATAGCGATGGTTAAATGTGCCAAATTTTCAAGCCGGCTTGGCTCTTCGTCAGGGCAGAAATGAAACAGATTGAACATGCTATCAACATCATATTACAGTCAATAAATAACACTGACACTGACAAGCCAAGATAAATATTTAAATTAAACATACTGTTTCCAGCTCTTTCATTAACATCTGAAACATCTGTTACATGACAAATGTTTCACGGCCAGTCAGAATGAGTCATGAATCACTGGACAGTGGAAGAGAGAAATTGGGAGATTGAATATCTCCCAGACGATTTGACATCAACGTTTTCAGACTGCTGAAACTTAAAGAATATTCATCCTTAACTAAGAAAATATGGCTCATTTGGGCAGATTATTATACCGGAATGTTTTGAGATGACATTACTTTAGATTTACATGCAAAACTGTTCATTGTGCACATTGTTCTTCTGGTTTCATTTAAACAGTACTAACTTCTAAAGGCTCCATGGGTGAAAGTTTGCAAAGAGCAGTTGGCCTGAAACCTGACCACCCCAACCCCAAAAGCTTGCAAGCATGAAACCAAAATGTATTTCATGAGACTGAGAGAGTAAATAACAGCAGGAGGACATACCAGAATATCTTGCAACATTTTCCGACTGGCACATACATGTATTTTTCTTCTCTTCCATAAGCCGGCAAGATTGTTAAGCTCACTTCAGCTGGCCTGCATGCTGGCTGTATCTGGCGAATTTTCACCCATGAAAGGATCAACCTCTTCTCTTCAGTGTACAATATCTCTGGCTATGGTCAAGCTAATCCAAACTTTTTTCACCACATGAAAGTGTGTCAACTAAGGTTTTATGTGACGGTAATAATTCTTCTTTTTAGGTATCAGATCTGGAGCAGACATCAACGACCATGGCTTGCCAGACCTTCCTGTTGTCAGTTCTCCTTATCAACTCGGTATTGCTCATTTCATTCTTGGTGGTGTCCCTATTAAGACTGTCAAAATATTTCATTCGTGGCCGTCCTTTGCTTCTCTACCCCTGGATCTTTCCACATAGCATCTGTTTCTCTAGTCTATTCTTCCTGCAATTCAGTTGCCTCTTTCTCATGGTCTTTATGAGGGACCTTTCATATCCTGCCATTGACATAACTTCTTCGTTCATTTTTCTCTCTGTAATAATAACTCTATTTGATAGAAAATCAACATGTGCTCATCCTGAGTGGCTAAAGGATGTAAATATGTATCTGCTGTGAGGATCATGTCAGCTGAACAAGTGACAACAAAAGCCTTCAATACGAAAAGGTCAGACATCAGAGGCAGTGAGTTGAGGTGAGCAAGGAAAAGATGCTTAGGCAGAGAGGAAGAAGTGTTGAGAATGAACCACATCTCTTTCACCAAAGCCACACCACAGCTGGTCCTACAAAAACATCTTCATCTCCCTCGATTCATGATAGCATGAGAGGCATATCAAAGCAAAAAAATAAATCTATAAACATGAATTTGACATGAATCAACGTTACATTAATACAAGAAAAATGATATGAAATAAAGAAGTCTGGTACAAATAATATAAATCATACATGTCATCTTCTTTGACACAGGTGGATTCACCTAAACTCATAAATGTGGAGTTTTAGAAACATTCTTATGTGAATATAGTACTGGAAGCTATTGTAATCATAACATCCTCAACAAAATACACAATCTGTTTCACTTTTGTATCTCTAACTTTCCTCCCATATCTGCATCTTACTTCTAAAGTTTACTGATTACTACAATTACATGCTCTCACAACTATTTTCTGTCCACACACATTTATTCACTTCACCGGAGGAACAAAAACACATCTACAAACACATGCAAAGCCAAAGTACAAAATATTACTAGTAACAGCAAGCAACCTGTTGGGTAAATCAATGAATGGAAATACATGTACATCTAATTATTCCTGATAACAACAATTCATAAAAACATTTCAATAAAATCACTTTAACACTGCCCAGCATGAGATCTCTGCTGATGATAACATATGATGACTGAATGATAAAACTAATATATGATGATTCATTGACACTTCCTGCTGCAATGTGACACTTTAACTGTTTAGAGGTGAACTGACATTACTTCTGTTTGCAAGTTTTGGTATCAGACCACTATGATCATCTCGACTGTAACATAAATGAATAAGTTATTTTAGGGACGGGTTTTGCAGATAACAAACTGTCACGCATAAAAACCATACAAAACTGGTATAAAACAAAACAAACAAAAAAATTTAAATATAAAATTCTACAGCCCATTCCAATAAGAAATAGGCAACACTTGGGTAAATGTATTTATTTTGGGGGGTTGCAAAGAAGAACTGCACTGACCTTGCCAAAATGAATTGTTTCCTATTAAAATCTTATAATTCACTAATATGACTTAGACACGTATTACGATCTTGACAAAGTGTGACTTGACAAGGTACTAGATACTATACCGTATATGATAAAAAATTTTAAAAAAAAAGTTTTTGTCTGCAATCAACATTTTCACATCAGTGTTTGTATCAGCAATCTTGTTCAATTGGTTCCAAAAATGTTTCCCCATTTGTTTTTTCAATTTTGTGTGTGTGTGTGTGTGTGTTCATGTTTCATAGTTTTCATTGCTAAAAGTGATATCTAAAATGCTATAAGGATAAAACATTAAAAAACACCACAATTAGCAGGCTTAATGAAGATACCACTAGTGGTTATCATTTAAGAGTAAATCAGACATATTCGCACATGTATTCTGAGAATAATGAAAAAGAAAAACCTCCATTGTTCTTAAATTATTTCAGCACCTGGACAAGAAATCCATATTAATAACTATAACAATAACCTTGTCTGAGACAAGGAAATAATATCATCATAGGATTCTGTTTAATCAGTAGCTGTGGTAGCAGAATTACGAGGAAAAAAGAGGGCTTGTTGTTGTTGTTGTTATTTTTCGTGGTCAGACAATGCTGTGGCCAATGGAATGATCCATCAGAGAGGAAATATTCTGTATGATCTCATCGCTGTCACAAAACACAGAACTCTGTGCTTTTCCTGCACTGAAGTCTAATTTATCCACTTTTCCTTCATTGTAAATCATATGGCAAATCATATATCCTAATATCCAAGACTTTGTACATAATCTCAGATTCAGACTCTTCTTGCGCATACATGTAGATCGATATATGAGTAAATTTGGAACCACCTCTTTTGCTCCTCCTGTTCAACTTGCTCAAACAGAACGCTTTCGCTGCCAGAGAACTGGTGACAGAAACTTTAACGTTAGTATGAACCATGCTCATCCTAAATACACAATTACAGTGCTAGCAATGACATCTGACATTTGCCAAGGGGCAGGAGTCACCAGTTCTAATACAAGAAAGACAACAATCTGAATGTATCAAAGTTTTGGCAGTGAAAGAGTTAGATGCGTTTCTTGGAACGTCCAAAATTCATGTGACACTTCTGTCATATTTCTATACTTTTTTTTACAGTACCAGTATGCAAAGAATGCTGCTACCCAATAAAGTTTTCCTAATTCCTGACAGCAAAAGTTTATACTGAAACTAATTTTCCAAATTTCATCCATTTTCTGAGAACACTTATCTCAAAAGTGAAATGTGCATGCATTTCTGATTATGTCTATGGAAAAGTTTACAAAACTTACATCACCTTGCACAATTTGAAAGGATTTATTTCAACCAATGGAAAATTTCTGCCACCACCACCAAAATTGCACACTACTAGTACTAGTTTACTACAAAATATCAAACTGAAATCCTCCATTTTTGATGAATGTTGGATGCCTGTTTCAGTAGACTGTTTTTTTTTTTTTTTCATGACAATTGACTATCTCTGAAGGGAGACAAAAATACATATTTTTTAAACAATTCTTTGTGATGGACATAAAAGAAGAAAAAAAAATATTCATTCTTGAAACAAATAGCTAAATTAATAAAACTTAACTGAATAACTGATGATTTTTATCTTTCAAGATCAATTCGAAGAATCAACATACATGTACTTTTCACTTGGTCTTTGCAATATCTGGTTACATTTTCCAAGATAAAGAATAATTTGGACAATGAAACTGTTAAAGATAACCAAAACACTGCCAGTAAAAGATAACCAAAACACTGCCAGTAAAAGATAACCAAAACACTGCCAGTACATTTGTATATTCATTGTACTAACTTTTTTGTCTTTGAATCAGAGGCCAGTGCCCATATTATGGCCATATAGCTACTGAAAATCTGTGTAGCTGCTAAACAAAACTTTCAGTTAGTATTGCCTTGCAGATCAAGAAATGGTTCTCAAAATCCACAAGATTGTCATTCTGGGAGACAGAGCTGACTGGACATTTGTTGATGGGTAGGAATTAGTCTGACAGTAATGCAAGGAACTTATACTATTATACTGGAGTGTGGACTCATGACGTCATGCGTGCCAAGAATGGAGCCATGCCAGTGGAGGCAAGACACCTCCTTAACGCTGTTGTTATTATGTTACCACGTGTTCATGAACGAAATTCACACTGTCATTATCTCAAGATTGAAAGTCTGTTGTATTCTGTCCTTGCTGTAGTTCTCGATTAAAAAAACAAAATGAATCTATTTACAAGAAAATATTGACAAAATCAGAACAGTGACTAACTCTGTGTGCCATAAAGGATGACAAGCATAGCAAAATAGCAACGCCTCCAGGACCATGGTGTCCAGTGTTAGCACACAGGACACTGGGTATTTTGTTAAGATGGCATCATGAGTGTGCACTCCGGTATAAATAATATAAGCTCCTTGCAGTAATGTCACAATTTCAAATTCCTACAGATGTTATTAGTTTCAGTAGTAAGGGAAAAGAATGCAGATCTACCTTACTCTAAAAAAAAAAGAAAAAGAAAAGAACAATCATTCCACAACTTTTCTGTGTCAAATATTCACTGTTACAACTAACTCCTATGATCCTTGACATTTCATTTTCTCTGCAAAGTCCTCCCTGATATCCGATTCAATTGCATCTGGTTGTGCAGCATTGCACTTCATGTGTCACAGTTTTTACGAACAAAACACCGTTGATCACTGCTACAACTGAGCTTGCTGTTCTCTGGTCTGGTCTCGCTGTTTCTGTTGTTGTTGTGGCTGGGGCGTATGCGGCTGTTGCTGCTGTGGTGTATGTGGTTGCTGTTGGTGGGTGGGTGTGTCCGGCATGGGGTAACTCCGCACAATACCCGTGTGCTTTTGCCTTAAATGTTCCTGTTTGATTTTCTCCAGTTCCCCCAGTCGGCTTTTGACATGCTCCATACGATGCATTGCCATTTGTAAATCTTTCTGAGAGGCATAGGATGAACCCTCATGGGGTTGGCCTGCAGATTAAATAAAATTAAAATACATGTAATTAAAAAAAAAAAAAAGCTGAACATAAAACAGTACGTTACATATAACATTCTCAAACTAATTCGAATTTAATTCTCCACCAATTTTTTTAATAAAGGACTCTCCTCATCATGCATTTATAACCAGAAAATTACTTTTTCATAATTGAAATCAAAGATTACTTGTTATACTTCCTTACATTTTGACAGAATCTCTGACAGATTCCCTTTCTTCAAAAGTACATAAGACACTTCACTGCCCAGGAAATATATTGTGCTATCTACGACATAAAAATGTTCTAGGTGGGACAATTTATGTCTCGGGTGATGACCTATTCTAAAAATAGACCAAACAATGACAATGACAATCCTGTGAGCTGTTAACTCTAAAGCTGTCACTAGAAACTGCCACTGGCATATCATATGATGGTGTAATTCTTCATGTTCCAGAAATGGCGGATAAAATTCAAAGCCACATCTAAAGCAAAATATAGCAAGTCTGTCTTTGACCAGATCAGCCCGTTGACATTTCTAGGGTTAAAGACACCTTTAGACACTGACAATATCTGGGAGTCATAACCCTTGTGTCCACCATCATATTCCTAACGTTCACTAAGCATTTCTTTTTTTTTTTATAGCCACAATTCATTTCAGATATAAAAAAATTTGATTATGTTGGTTCCCTCCACTTTCTCCATAACACTTCTCAGAATAGAGAAATTATAATTTGATAGGTGTAGGAAACTCTATGTTTTTGAGAGATAATTTATAAGAAGTATGAGTGACGTTGGGTAGTTTCTGAAATGAATGGAAGAGAGTTGTGACCAGCCCTACTACTGCCCTTTGCCAAACACATAAGATATTGGAATAAGAGTGTAAAGAGGGAAAAAAATTACTTTTGTGTTTTCTGCTTGAAGCTCACATCTTGAAAAATTCCAACAATTTCATGGTGTAAGGAAACTGTTTCTTCCTTGGTGTAATAAAATTTTATCAATACTCTTGGTTGAATGACAAGAAGTAAAGTGATTTATTTTTTTTTTTTTTGAAATGCTGGTTCAACACCTCCTGTTCTGGCAAAGGGAAGTAATACCGCTGATCACAAACCACCTCCCATTCCTCCCCCATTAATTCTAATCCCTGAAACCCCCAAACGCTTTGGTCACCTGTTGATACTTGGCTCAAATAACTGATCTGTTGACTGAGACCATTCTCAATTTCCTGCAAAGTTTTGAGAAAGTTGGACGTATGAGTTTCTACATGCTTCAGGGCTGGTTTGTCTTTGGACAGTTCCTGCAGAGCATTACCTGAAATTGTGAGAATTCAATAAAGTATTGTGTAATGATAAAGTCCGCCATTCAAATCTTTACACATACATTCTTATGCCATAAAATTACCATACATGTATATTTATAAAATAAAAACCAGCTCTAAACCAAAATACATGTTGTACTTTACTCAAAGTTGTACTTTTTCATTGTACAGTTTGTCTCATCTTGTGAATTGGCAAGATATTCAACTGATAACTACATGTGCCAGCAGCCTTTGCAAAGAAAACTTGCAGTAAACAACAAGATACATGTATTTAAGAGTATCACTACAATCAAATTACATGTAATTTGCCCCAAAAAATTGTAATCAATATCATAAATGCACTGAAACTTATCCAGTTTTGCTTCCTATCATTCCCGAACTATAATTTTCCATACAACATTTTAGATCAAATAAGAACCAAGGGAAATGACTCAATTTAGTTATAGGAAACTGTTTACTTGTTACCTCCCTTTAGCAATCTCCCAGACATGATACACGAACTTCAATACATATGCCGAAGTTAAAATTCACATCATATCAGAAACTGACACAAATATTTACACTGATGTTCGAAGGAGTTACTCATGGAATGAATCTGCACTGAAAATATCTTGAGACTGGACCGAGCAAGACACGTTGGTCCATGACTTATCCCACAGCTTTTATTTACAGTTTTGGAAAAATCACTGGTCTGATTATAAAACAAGATAACCCTCACATCACAAAGATAAGGTTTAAATTCACCAAGATTGACTGATAACAAGAAATTTAAAAAATGCAAGACATGAGAAATCAGAGGTAAGAGATCAGATAGAAATCTCGTGGATAAAAACTAAGACAAGATTGTCAAATTTCTGTTGTTTTTTTTTTAATTTGAACCATATATATTCTTTTTTATTACCTTGCACAGGCAATCTGTACTATGTTTTATGCTGTCTCATGTAAGATGAGATTTTTTCCCAGAATCCTTGTATTTTTTCCCTTAAGTCAGGACATGTATCATACTGAGTATCTGAGGCTGCTATCATTAGCTGTAGTTGTATTGCTTACCTTTGTTCTAGATACTGAAATTTTAAACCATATCCAAGTCAGTGAAGTTTCTTATGATTTTTATGTACCAATTATTACCACCTTTTTGCAACATTGACCTCAATATTACATAATGTAAAATAATCTGAAGTAAATTACAAATATCTACCTTAACTAACCAACATTTTCAGTACCAGAATGCTATAACAGAACAACCCTGCTGGCTTAACCTGCTGGGATCCCGACCAGCGCAAGTGTACCCTAATGCTAACATGTAGGCTAGAATCTAGATCTGATGAGTGGGTGATGGTCCTCCCTAACGCTAATATGTAGGCCGAGTTGATATGTGCCATTTGTACTTCCGGGCCACATTATAATATGACAAATCATGTTGATGTTGTCGCATGCATGTATAATTACTACAGTGATCTGACACCCACTTTACCATTGTAAATTTTTGTCTTTTTTTTCATATTCACTACATTGTGAGAACTTGTTATTCTACATTCGCTAGCTCAACAATCATGAGTGAAAGTAGAGGACAGAGGATAAAATGATTCACTGGAAGCTGTCACAGGCTTTCCAGGGTCATCCTTCTCTCAAGAGAAGTATAGAATAATCTGATACCCGTCTTTGGCCACCTGCATCCAGTAATTATGGATACTAAAACAACGTTTCAGTTACCCTGGGTGCAAGATCAACTTTTAACCTCTCAGTCAGTGAGTGACTTGGAACGTGGGATCTTTTGTACAGAGTTTTCTCATGATTTTTTTGTGGAATTGACCTGTTGCAGATTTTGTGTTGACAAAATAATTTCTATTTGAACCTTCTATTATGGTGTCTTGTCCGAGACTTCATTATAAAATTAATGTCTGTCTAAAGCCTGTGATCTTGACTTTTCAGCAAATGAGGTTATATTCAGAATGTCATTCAATACAATTCAGTTAGGACACATAAAACAGAAAGTAAACATTTGGCCCAGGTACACACACTACACTGTCCCCCCCCCCAAGTGCGACCAAGCCTGACGGGGCCAGTACGTGTTCTTTTGTTCTTGATGATAGATGGTTATGTGGCTTTAATTTGAAGATATTCACCTTGAAAGTAAACCATTACATTTTCAGACAGTCAGTTTTAGTGATACTTTTCAAATATGTATTGTCTCATGACCAGTTTTCAATTTCTATAAGTGATCTAATTTAAACAAAAGGTAGTCTATGATATTTTTTTTTATGGGTAGTTGAAAATACTATTGGGCCTACTGGCTCGAAGTACATATCATATATATATACATATTATAATTTAAAAGACTGACAATTTGATGTAATAATAAATTATGTTCTGAAGAAACTCAGACATGAAAGGAAGTAGGCCCAATAATATATTTATACCTTGAGCTGAACTGTACCACACACACACCCATTCAAAGTTTCACATAAGAAAAACATTAAAAACAAATTCACAACCATGGTTTAATATTGACTTTAATTTAGTTTAAACAAAGGAAACATTCACCAAGTCTCCTTAGCCCTGCTCTTCTAATCCTTTGATCAAAAGATTTGTTAGGCAGCTTCTCCAAAAAACAACCGCTTGTTGCGGGGTGTTAATTCCCGCACCATAGGGACTAAACCTGTTAAAAAAATCCATTTCAGGATTCTCCAACTTTGGCTGCTGATTAGTCAGAGAGGCAGTTGCAGCTTCCTCCCACCCTGGTGAGGGTTCCACCCGGGGACGCTTTGTGCTGTTTGGCTGACTGCTGTGGGTGATGGAAAAGATGGACGCTGAGGCAGAGGTAGAGGAGGTTGATGGAGTTGGCGATGGGGTGGAGGAGACTGACAGTTCAGCCTCTTGGTGGCCGCTGCTGTTATCTTCCACCACCAACTCCTGAATCTCCTGTGCTGTTGGCTGCTGCACTCCATAATTTCCATGCACAGGAGCATGGGCCATATGCAAGGCCAAGAAGGACATCTGATCAAACAAGTAAAATTTTGGGATGCTTTTAGCCCCAGACCCTCTTGGCTGATGTTGGGCCGCTAGATTCTTACTGTAAAAACCTCTTAAATTCTGCCACCGCCTCTTGACAAACTCAACTGAAAAAAAAAATAATAGCAAAAAAAAAGCATCAAACACACATTAATATTTTTCATTGTTATAAATTATGTACATCATGTCTTTAAATTATTTATTATTAATGCTACTTTCACAGATAGCTGGGCATTGGAGAAACTGCATAAGCCTTCACTATCAGTTCAGAATGGGGGCAACCACAGTGAGGAATATAATTTATAATGTATGAGACATGCACCGCAATTTGGGACCAAATAGCCTAAAACCTGTCGAGCTACCAGAGCTGACAACTGAAAGCTTCAAAACAGTATCTTCGCACAGTGTTGGAATTTCCCCCATGTTCTCGGTGCTATTGATGGGAAACATATAAAAACTGAGTGCCCTCCTTATTCTGGGAGTGCCTATTTCAATTATAAGCAAACATTTTCAATTGTGTTACAAGGTGTGAGAGATGCTCAGTCAAATTTCATTGCCGTGGATGGGGGGTGACTTTGGAGTCATTCTGATGGCGGAGTTCTAAAACATTCTTCTTTTGGTAGAGCCCTCTAAAGTAACAGCTTGCCCATTCTGCATCCTGAGAGCATCATTGGGAGTCAACCGTTGCCTTTTGGGTTTAAGGGAGATGAAGCCTATCCCCTCATGAATATGACGAGACCATATTCCCGTCGTGGACTGGACAATGTTCGGAGGATCTATAATTACAGACATTCCTGTGCAAGAAGAAGCACTGAATGTGCTTTTAGCATTATGGTGGGGAAATGGTCCATTCTCAAACCTATACTTGACATGCTTCCTGGAAATGCAGTCAAAATTGTTATGGCATGTTGTGTGCTGCACAACTTTGTGAGAAAAAGAGATGGCTTTGATGGTACAGAGCCCACAACTGAGAGCTATGAGATACAACAGGACACTGTACATTTGAACAGTTCAGCGATGACTGGCAGACCCTGCCAAGAAGCTCTGGACATAAGGACATGAGTTTGCTGAACTTTCCCTGACCAGTCTATCTGTGTCCTGGCAGTTTGATAATGCAAACATGGTTGACAATGACATTTTAAGGCTTGTTAAGGATAGGCTCTGGGTACCCAGAAAAGCAATTTTTAGTGCTTTTAATTTCTATTTTAGCGCAAAGTATCAGTTGGTGTACATTTGAGTGGCCGTCCATATATGAATTGCACATAATATAATAGTATGTTATTTACTACAATACTTACCAGTAGAATTCATTTCAGCAGCCACTGCTGTCCATTTCAAGTCAACCTTGTAGTGGTCTTTATGGTCTGGGTGACTTGGGGCATAAATGAGAGGTCTCTTTTGCACCTCCAAAATGAGTTTCTCAGCAAAATCAGATCAGCCTTGTTCATTCTGTATAAACATTTTTTTTTAAAAATGATATTATACGCATTACCATAATCATAACAGAGATATCCATTCCATATCTTTAAGTGTTAATTAATGATTAGTATCCAGTGCATATTTTCAAGAATGGCTTTCAGCTTACTTTGAAGGTACATTCAGTGACATATTAAATGACTGTGTACATGTACAAGCACAACATTTTGGAGATTTTACATTACAATTGTTTGACCTCTTATGCCATGTATGTTTTTCTTTCTCTTTGCCTCTTATCTTAATGCAACATTGTATGATGGATGGATGGATGGATGGATGGATGATGGATGGATGGATGAATTTTGAAGTTGCACATAAAATGAAAATAAACATACCAAAAATTCTACATTTTGTCTGTTTCTCTGTCCATTTTTTTTTCTGTTTATCTGGTTTGTAAGGTAAAAGTAGTGTATTCGATTCCATTCTGATTTTAATAACAACAATTAAATATAACAGCGTCTGCAATTGCATAATGAGAAAGAAAATTCTTCACACTTGTCCCATGCAACATACACTTGAAACATAGTACCCGTAGCAGATTATACATCTTCTCCTCCTCTTTCTCTCTCTCTCTCTGCCCTCCCCTTCCCTCTCTCTCTTTGACTTTGATCTTTCATGGATGGGTTATTTCAAACTAGATAATACACTGCATACTATACTATTTTGATGAAAAATTGATACATTCAGTTAAAAACAAATAGCTACAGCAAGTTAACTTGGGCAGGGCCAGCCCCAACCTATGGAAGTAGATCACCACAGTTATAAGAACGTGTGAAAGCTTAAATGTTTTGCATGTGACATCAAAATCCACAAAATTGTTATTGAAATGATGCAAATGTATAAAATAAATGTATATGTACTAAAATCGTGTACATACCTGGTTTGCGTTCTTGAAAATTGAGAGATAAATGTGTGAATCAGTGTGGTTCCACTTGCCTGGAGCTTGGAAAAAAATGCTACACTGCAGCAAGCCGACTGGGGTGATTGTTAAGATTTCCGTGTTAAATTCCGATACCAGTTAGTCTATGAAGGGAAAGATGCTTTTTCGTTTCTTACCCCAGGTTCAGTAGCCTATATACCAAATAATAGAACAACCCCGGTGGCTTAACCTGCTGGGACCCACGACCAGCGCAAGTCCACCCTAACGCTAACATGTAGGTCAGACGAGTGAGTGATGGTCCTCCCTAACGCTAACATGTGAGCCTTTGCCAATAGGTGGACACCTAAAATGTTGCACAGGGGGTTGGTGATAAAGTTTTTAATATATCTTTTTCACATGACTTTTTATATTCACATATATCTGCTCCTACAAAGACATGAGTTTGCAGAGCTAGAGGTCACATACTTAGCCGTATAAATGACATTATGTAACGACAACTGGCAATCTTCTGGACATAACTATGATGACACATTTTGAGAAACTGAACAAACAGAATTAACTTTA
>JBCAUA010514269.1:0-16920 GCA_038406235.1 Peronia verruculata | reverse complement strand
TAAAGAACTTGATAGCGATGGTTAAATCTGCCAAATTTTCGAGCCCGCTTGGCTCTTCGTCAGGGCAATAATGAAAAACTATGTCTTATGATGACATTAATATGCTTTATGTCAATAGTGCATCAATCAGATCTACATTGTATGCCAAGAGTGCAGTGAAGGGGTTAAAAATACATCTAATTTCATTGCATTAAATTACAGTCTTGTTTGTTTAACAAAAGAATGAAGAGCCCTAAGGTACAGCCAGCTGAGCTTGTTTTCTCACCACGAAGAGAACTGGAGATTCCTTAGATAGGCCTTACTGATATCTACCTGGATGTAGGCAGCCTCCGGGTTGTTTTAGACTATATTAAGACCAGATATCCAATTTCTATTACTGGGCACATAACTCAATAACATAAAGTATCTTCTAAATCCAGAATGAAAGAGCTTGTCTTTCGTTACAGTCAAATCAATTTTGCATTTGGGCCTTTCAACCTCCGTATACTGGTGGTTATCTCGGCCTTTATTGGGATCATGTCAGGCCGTGACAAAGTTGGCAACTCTTGCATGTTGTCTGTTCCTGGTTGTATGTCCTTTCTTTTGCTGCTGGCAAAGCCCAAGCGTCCTCTCAATACCTATACGTCCCGGGACTAAAATTATATCCAAAAGTAAAAACAAACAGGGCTCTAAGCCTTTATTAGTTTAGTTCCAAAGATTAGTCTGCCTTTCCCTTAATTAGAGCATGGTATAAAAAAAGTAAAATAATAATTTCATAGCAGTGGCATATGTATGTTCTGGTGTTGATCAAACAGCATTGAAGAAACAGTGTTTTATATGACCCTAGTGAACCTCAGCATTTGCCAACACTAACATATTTATGTTCTGGACTGAACAGGTTTATACCAACCAGCTGTGACATGGCTAGGACTGAAAGCTTTCGCTTGGATATGTATGTCATTACAGATTCATAGTAACACCAAATCCTACTTAGTTACATTGTATGTATAGCAGGAATGTTATCATTCTTTTCACAGTGTTATTTTTGCATGAGTGAGCTATTACATATGATTCCTACTGACAAGTGGATGTCCTGAACCTTTAAATGCTGACCCTGATTAAAATATTTAAAGTGAGACAATTGAGAGTCACCTTGGAAAGTTAAGTACTTGTCCCGATTATCATGACTCTATTAATAGAAATTATACAACCTCTCTAGACTGATAGCCACTTTTATCTGATAGGGGATGCTGAATTCTGTCACTTGTTACCAGGGTTCAGCATAGTCATGAAGCTCTATCACAACTTTGGGCACATAAAATTTTGATTGCCTGTCTCCTTCTCAAGATTATAAAGAATGTAATCAGATGTGCAGTGATAATTTATCTATCTAACGAAACTGTGCCATTGCCCTATTCAGTGATAATGATTTAAAAATTGCTCTGTTAGTATATCAGACTGACCTGTAAACATTTAATCTAATTTAAATGCCCGGTTGGCTAAGTAGGAGCATATACAAGATGTTGACGAGTTTTATGACTCGGCCTGTTCCTCCTGTGACAGTGGTTGGACCACTATCAGTTCTTGGCTGGCAACAGTAACTGGTTCGGAAATGAGAGAGGGTGCACTGGATCATGGACAGACAGACAAAAAGTTAAGACAGACAGGCAGACAGACAGTCAGACATGGAGAAACAAACAAGACAGTGAGAGAAACAGACAGACAGACACCTGATACAATTCCTTTTTGTTTTTATTATGGGTTTGTTATTCTGTTGGAGACTCAGGCACCAGCATCATCTTTTTAGAAATTGTCCCCTATCTGTCCTGTAGAAACAGCTAGTTATGTGTAAACCAAGGCACAGCAGGTTGATGGCCAAGCTCTGGCAAAATGTGTACATTTTTTCACAGCTCTGCTCTGAATGAAGCCTTGTACACTTGATTTGTTTCTTCGGTGCAGTAAAATGGGCTAAAATTAATGGCAGTGAAGTCATGCCTGTTGGAATTTAGAACTTACTAAATAATTTATATAGGGTGATATGAAGTACTTTATTTACTTACCTGTTTGTCACTTGTACATGTGTATGTCATTAGTCTATGAGGGAATCAGGGAAAAAATTAACATAATTGAATCCGCACTTTAATTAACTTTATTTGAATAACATCTGAATTGTGCCCTATCTTTTTCAGGCATCACCTAAAAATTCTGAGAACCTAATTTTTATAGAGTATCCTCTGCATCTTGTTGATTTGTTGTCGTAATGTGGAAGATACTGTCAAATATTCCTGTTTTCAGAACTTAGTTTATATTAAAATAAAAAATTTGAAAAAAAAAAAATAGTAACAGTAAATCAATAAGCTTACATAAAAGCATAGAAACAAGTACATGTTTTTGTTGTCATGAAGCAAAGCAAATTAACGTAGTTGGGCCACGTCAGCAGCTATTACTGCTACGACTGATTGTCTAGGTCATATTCCAGGCAGGCATAGCGGAAGGCAATCACAGAAGAGGAGGCTTTGTCAGATTTGGTTTGATAATGCCAAAGAATGGACCGGTACACGGTCAGACTATCATCACACTGATGCGAACAGCAGAAGACCAAGACTTACATCTCTTGATGATGATGATGATGCTCATTGGCTTAGTTTCAATAGTTAACTTGGTCACTGTCTAGTTGAGTTGTTCACTCTGTAACAGATTAAAGACAACAGTGATAAATGTAAACAGTTCATTTTATTCTAGAATCAGTGGTGGTGTCATAGTTGATATCATATTTTTTTTTTTGTTTTGTCTGATTCAGTGAGTATTGCGGAAGTGGAGCGATTGTGGCTCAGATTTCAGCAGATGGGAGCCAATCAAGATGGTGTTCTGACTCAGGAGGTTCTGGCATCGCCTAGCTTGTCGTCGGATGTTTTCGTGAAAAATGTGAGGGTTACTTTTGTATTTGTCACAGGTGATGATACATGTAGCTGTTGATTATGCAGGGTGAGAAACAGAGAGAGAGAGAGAGAGAGAGAGAGAGAGAAAGAGAGAGAGAGATACTGACAGACAGAAAGTGTGATAGGGTGGATAGACAGAAATATGGCCAGACAGATTGGCAGATGAATGAATAGATAAATAGATATCTAGATAGATGGATGGATAAACAGAGAGGTAAATTGATGGATAGATGGATGGATGGATGGATGGATGGATGGATGGAGGGATGGATGTATGGATTGATAGGTAAACTAATGGACATGGTGGATGGGTGGAAGAACGGATAAAAAGGTAGATGGACAGACAGATGGACAGGTAGGCATGAGGCAGACAGGTAGTCAGCCAGTCAGACAGACAGAATGACAGTCAGAAAGCAAACAGACAGATAGACAGATATATAGTCAGATGAATGGACAGATGATAGAGAGGATAGGCAGGCAGGCAGGCATGCAGGCCGATAGAATGTGCATGTGTGGTTCAGTATAACTATATAGTACTTGCGTGTTGTTTCTGGAAACACGTGCTTTTAGTTGCATGTTTGCGACTAAGATGACTTTTCCTGATTTAAGAAGTTACCACTATAATGATAATTTTATGCCTCTGACAGTTTTATTCTGTTTAAGCAATGGTAGATGACAAACCTATATTACCATAACTTCAGAACAATGGACAAGTGTGCCATCAATGTAAGATAGGGCAACAGTACTGATGATCTGACAAGGTCAGTGTCAAAGGTAGTTTGACCCAGGATCTACCTGAAGCTAGTGAGGGGCAGTCACTACAACTATTTCAACAAGCCGAACAAGGACTTGTGTTGACAAGTCAATCAGATAGCAATAGAGATAGTCAACATTTTTTTTTTTCACCTTTCGACACCTTGAAATCAGTCTCTTCTCTTGTTTGTTTGCATCTCTCTTGTTCTATGGTCTACTTTTATGAGTCAAATCTATTTATGGATCAGTTCTACTTTTATGACAAAGGTTAAGTCACTCAGACTACTTAGGTCATCCAATGATACATTGTAGAAGGAAAATATTTATCTCCAACTTCACTGCACCGTGTTACAGTGATCTTTTTCATGTATTGTTTTGTCAGTCAAAATAGTGTTGAATAGTCAACTGATTGGTGAAAAATAATAGATGTTCAGGGTTTTCTTCTACTATTGAAAGAAGGGGGAAAAAAGGAAGGAATGTAAAAAATATTGCTTGACATCAACAAATTTGTCTTATTTTCTGAATTTGATCCAATCCTGTTCTCCTATCTTCTTGAAATGAACAGAAGAAACATGTTGTCTGAAGCAAACTTTTATTGAAATCCTTTCCAGTGGAGACATATGGAAAGTAAAATACATACTGATTTTCTTATGAGAACGCATAATAATTCAAAGTTATGAAATGAATTTATTTCTTCACTTTCTCAAAGAGTCTCTCAATTGTTGCGCATCTTCACAATGCAACAATTTTTCTTTTTTTTTAGCACACTTGCATGATTATGACAAAAACAAGGAACCTGAGCTCGTGCAGAAGTAATATAATAATCTCTTTCATTTTGCCCCACTATTTGGTCAACTCCTTCATCATTCCACTCCTTGCCTGTCGCTGAACTGCAATTCAAGAGTAGAAAACTCAAGCCATTTCAATTGTAAGCAAATAGCGGTCTATCATCATCATCATCATCATCGCCTTTTTCACCCTGTATCAGGGTATAGGCCACGAACAACAGAATTCCACTTTTTCCTATCCTGGGCACTTCTCACTGCATCTTCCCACTGTAGCCCTCCTTTCCTTAAATCATCCTCCATGAGTCTTCTCCAGGTTGTTTGTGGTCTACCCCTATTTCTCTTCCCTGCGGGTTCCACTGAAATGCATACCTGGTAGTGCTGCTGCTGGCCTCCTAAGGGTGTGTCCTATCCACCTCCACCTTCATTGACCTATCTTTCTGTCTACTGGTTTCTGCCTTGTCCTTTCGCTGTCTATATTTATCCCTAATTATCTTCCAGGCCACAATGAACATGAACTACAAGAAAACAAGTAGAAGTAACAAGATTTTTTTCTCATTTTTTGTTTGTTTTGTTCATGTTGTATTTTGTGTTGTCCGTCAACATAATATCTAATAATAATATATTTGTTGAATTAGATTGAAAGTGTGCTAGCAGATTAACAGGGAGCTGTAAGACTTATTTTGTTTGTTTAGCTCTTAACATTGGTGTAAATAACTTCAATAGCAGTATTGAGTAGAGCAGACAACTTCTATGAATCAACTTTCTTGAATCGCTTGCTAAATTTGATCATCTAACTCAAGGATTTCCGACTTGTGGGTTGACACCCCTAAGGTGGTCACAAAGACTTGACAAGGGGGTCCCATAGCCTTGGAAGAAATGGCTTGAGATAAAGTTAATTTCAGCTCATCAAATAAATACATTTTTTATGCTCTTATAGTTTTTGTTTTTGTTTCATTTTTTTTTTCTCTCTTCATCACAGAAATAAAATGTAAATGATTATATGCTGAGAGTAGGGGATTGTATGGGTTTCAAGCTTTTGGGTTGGGGTCATGAGTGCAAAAATGTTCGGAAATCATCGATCAAGTCTGTCTTGCCAATAGTTGATGGAAATGGTTTCAGCCGTGTCTACCAGCCCTTTATTTCAATTGCATGTGGCTCTGTGCATTTTAGTTGTAAGACTTTTTTGTCAACAGTAATAAGCCATTCTGTATCTTCTCTCTGTGTCTCCCTCTTGCTTATTTGCACTCTGCTGTCACTGTGGTGATGTGCTCTATCTTTCACCTCATTGAAATAACCTCTCGCTGGAAGTTGAAAGACAAATTAAACAGCGTTCACTCTCTCATCAATGAGAAAATGGTGTCGGACATTACCTGAATTTGTTTTCTGAGGTCTTGTGCCCTCAACTTCTTCAAAGATGTCTCCGCTGGATTTGTTGCTGTCCAGGCAATTCTCAACATGGGGATAATGGGGAATTATTCCTATCACTGTAATCACTCATGCTTAACCCTTTCAACCCCACCATGAAAGTGTCAAGAGGCCAGTCTGGTCAAAGACTCTCACTCCATACTCTGTGTTAAAATTGTTTCAAGCAAAAATCTATATAATAAGAAAGTCCTACCTCATGTTAAGTTATATTACATATAACCCTTTGAATGCTCACTGTTAATTTATGTGCATTTCCAAATAGGCACTTAAATTTGCAATTGGGGCCTGTAACTTGCAGATTTGTAAATTTAAATGCCTATTTGGATTGGTACATAAATTAGAACTGATCACTCAAAAAGCTAATGAGATAAGGAAATAAAAGTTTGATACTCATGACCCGAGAAGTTTGAAGATTCAAAGCCAAATTAATTGTCCAAGTACATAACCAAAGCCATGATTGTGATTTCATGCACTGGATCAGAAAGCCACGAGTCCACTCATGAACTTAAGCTTGATCTCATCATTATACAAAAATATGATACCTCAGCAATTTCTGTTAACACTGTTAGTATTAGGATTTCAACAAGCTAGAGTGAAGTCAGCTGTAAAGACTGCCAGTTATTTGAAATCTGAGATATCTGCCTCTATTTAAGACAGATAAAAGGCTATAACAGAATGTTATCGAGATTTTGTAATGATGTCCTGATGGGAAAAATCTCTGGTTTCCTTGTCTGTCACTCCATTCAGCGTTTTGAAATTTGCCACACATGTATATGACACATCAGGCTATAGGGGATTAAGAAAAGCTAGACTACAGATTTCCAGCTGCTGGTATCTCAGATCATTCTGTCTGAGTTTTGAAATAAAAATGCTATTTTCGCTGCTTTGTTGTTGCTGTTGTTCTTGCTTTGTAATAATAGTAGTGTCCTTCAGAATTATGCGGAAGTATCTGTTCATTGAAGCTGTTGTTGTTTGTAATGTTTTCACTTCACTGTACAATTTTTAGATCCTGAAGTATTTCAAGAGCTCGGATGGCAAAGTTTCATTTGAAACTTTCCTGAGGGCACTCAAGTGGTGTGAAAGTCAGGAACTGCAAGTGAAAGCCAGAGGTTTGTAGTATTTCTATTTCCATTTGTGAAAAGTGCACATGGGAAAAATTAGTTAAAATGGAAATATGTTACATTTTATTTGACCTTGACAGGAAATTCCACTGACACTTAATTGACAGAATGCTGTACTACAATACCTCCAGAGAGAAATGTACAGACACATATTCACAGACACATATGAAATGCCTGTCTTACCATACCTATACATATGCCAAGTGGCATCAAAACTAAGCATTCTTTATGAATAAATGACTCTGCATTTTGGAAGATATTTATACGCTAGGATTCATTATTTATAGATGAGCAAATGTTGTTAGAATTAAATAATAAAACTCTTTGATTTTTAAAATTTTTTTTAGGAATGAAAAATTCTTGAATGTGGAAGCTGGTATGGAAAATAATTAAATCAAAATAGGGTCAGTTATAACATGAACAGCTATTTAATGTTAACCAAATGGCAATAATGTGGTTTGGCATAAGATCTCACCATATGCTGATAGAAATAAGGGCATTTGACATACCCTTACACTGAATTCTGGAGGATCTTTCCAAAAAAATGAGGCCATAAATTATCCTATGCTTCTTGCATCAGGTAGGCCTAGAATCTTACACTTGAAATGTGAAAGTATGAAATGAACATATGGCGGGTCACGGGGTGGACCACATGTTGACATATATCCTTTTTTATATCTTCCGTTTATGATCTTGATTTTCCAATGTACATACATCCTTTAATATACCGTTTAACTTGGACGTATTCTACCATGCGCTGAATAGTCATGATCGTGCTAATGTACTGTTGAATCCCAACTGAACCATGGATTTGCTTCAGACATATGAAGTAACCTTTGATTTATATTAGTAAGGATTTACATTAGTAAGGTATAAATAATCCTGTCCATAGAACACCCATAGAGGCAATGACAGTGAGACAAAATAATTTTTGGGGGTCTAATATTCCTTGGAATGAGGGGAGTTGTAAAATAACTGAGCATAATATTTTCTGTTCCTTGAGATCTTTTAAGAACAAAATGCATGATTTTCTCAGCAGGGATTCCTACAATTTCCCTCTAGCTATTATAGTTGAAAGGACGTTGAAACTAGAATGAATATTTCATGGAGAACTCAGGGAGAATGTCAGAATATGAAGAATATGAAAAACTGGGCTTCTTATTAGTCCCACCCTGATGTATTATATGGGAGCCAATCCATCTGTCCTTGAGAAAAGTCAAATGTTTGTCACTTTGATGTATGAGATGGAATACGATGAAAACAGGTTCTCATCACTTATTGAGCATATGGAATTATTGGTACCAATGTTAGGCTTATTCATTTCCCTTTCTGTGTGAAGAAATTTTTGTTGGGCTATTGACAATTATAGATGATGGGGGTGACCCGTTGCATCAGCTGAATTTAATGACAAATGGTCGATCCCTTTTGTAGAACCTATGCTGTTAAATTACTATTCTTGGGTTTTTATTCAATCTATTTCAGCAAATTAAACTTTGAAATGCATTTTTACATTGATATAGAAGGGTTCTATGAAGAAAAAAAAAATTGTCTTAAAAATTTGTTCACTGTTGAAAAGCATACCTCCGTTTGACGAGCACCTGATTTCATTGAGTCGCATCTCATATATATTAGAGTATTAAATAACTTCCTGGTTTATTTTTTTGTGGCCATATCTTTTAGATACAGTTCTAAATGGACCAGCATTTATTTCAGTTACATTATTCCATTGCACTAGTAGAAATTGATCAGGCTGTTCCTATTAAGTTTCATCCGAATGTAGACAAATAAACATTCACATTTTAGTGTATTTATTTTGGTGTCCCCTTTTCTACTTTCAGCCATCTTCCAGATGCTCAATAATGGCAGTCCAATTCCCAAGGAAATTTTCCAGAAAATTCTACGGCGCATCTACACAGATGACAGTGATGTAATGTGGAATTTTCTATCATCTCATATCTGTTATTTTGCTTTGTTTATATGTTTTAGACATAAAAATACACACATTAGACTGTATCTCTTTCATATTTCTTGTAAGGGCCCATTTGGATAGAATTTTCCACATGAATAGATAGAGAAAATTGATGATTGAATGTGATTTTACTCTGTGAAATTTCCAAGTAATCTTGTGGAAAAACAAGCAACATCGGTAATATGTATTCTTTTTTCAATGGAAATTTCAGTGTATACTGATTATGGAACTCTCTGATTTTCACATGACATTTAAAAAATAATATCAAAATAATATATAGGAATGTTCACGAAGAACATTATTGTTTTCATTATTGCCCTGACGAAGAGCCAAGCAGGCTTGAAAATTTGGCAGAGATTTGACCATCACAATCAAGTTATAGATTTCTGTCTCATTTGTTTTTCTTGAATTGTTTTGCTAGTTGCCGGTCTGAAAGTTCTATTGTATTTTTATAAAATAATGATGATGACGGTGATGATGATGATGATGATGATTTTTTTTTTTTTTATTTCCCATGGTTTTGAAAAAAAACTTTTAAAAATTTTTATTTTATTATTTCATTATATCTTTTTACCCTTTAAAATTTTACTTATTCATTCACTTTCCATTTTTTTTTTCCATTTTCCATCTTGTGATTAAATATCTCTTTGCTGGTCGACAGTCTTTGTGTGTGTGTGTGTTTTTGTTTTTTTTAAAGACACTTCTATAAAATGATGATGGTGATGATGATATGAAGGATTCTCCGACATTTGAATAAGCAGGTAGGTTATTTGCTGATGTGGGTCTTCATTTGAGAATATAAACCAACTTCTGAGGCACAAAGTCGTCCACTATCCATGGACCCTGTTTGTGTTGGATTAAGCCGCCCCCCCCCCCTTCCATTCCTCTTTTCCTGGACGGCGGCCACTCTGTTCAGCTAGACAATAGTGGTGCTGTAACGCTTATGTGGACAACACTAACGGCCATCTCTTGCATCTCTGATTTGATTTAGCGTGGCTATTGCCTACATGTTTTGTAGTAGGTTAAACGAGAATGGAGACAGCGAGTGTGTCGGTGAGCGAAGAATAAACGAAAGGGACATCAATTCACATTCCAGGGAAGTAAATTGTAAAGCTTGGAATGAACCACTTCAGGACTAGTCCATTACAAGAGGTTGGGCAGATTCACTTTAAAGTCAAATAAACTATTTCGAGCCATGGGAAAAGTTATATTATGAGTGTGTTTATTTCAGCATAAGCGTTTGTTTCCGCCTATTAATCTTCTTCCTTGTTTGTGTGTCGGTCCTGGTTTGGTCTCATTGCGAAATTCTCAGTTCTAAGCTGGTCATTTAGGAAGAGAAGATACTAGAAGTCATATTCCACAAGTAACCTGTTACGATGGATATTCTAAAATCCTTCCCGTACCGTCATAGGTCACCTAGAGCCATCACAATCTTCTCCCATTCTGATCTTCTCTGTGCTGTCTGAACCAGTTTTCCCACCATGATCTCTATTCCTGTTTCTTTGGCCTCTCCCAAGTTAGTTCTTTCAAGTGTCTCTTTCGGTCTACTGACTCCCATTCTACGCCTGTGACTTATGTAGCGCCATCTTCTTTTCTTAATTATTTTTGCTAAGTGGGACTGCTTTGAAATGTTCCTTATTGGATAAGGACTAGAATTTAAGGCGAGATAGATACTAATTTTAACTTCATAAGATCCAAATCAGCGTTCAAACGTTTTTTTATGCCGTAGAATAATATATCTAAGGTAATGTTGATCATAGATAATACACTGTATTTACAGACAAGGAATGTTGTGTTCAGTAGGATGTGAATTTGAGGCCGAAGAGACATCCGATTCTTCTGCTTTTTCAGGAGGCTGATGTCATTCGTGAGTGTGGTGGGTGTGTTACGATAAAAATAGACTCTAAATAGCGCTTAGAACATCTGTACTGTTCGGGAATATGAATCTTATTAATACCATCAACGACCCAACAGTGAGGCTGTTATAGCGACTGACTATTACCCATTTGTCAAAGCCCGTATTTTGTACTTATTCATTGTTAAGCACTCATAATTTCACACATTATGTTCCATCTTACTGAGGTACAGTATGTTTGTGGCACTGGGTCGTAAGGCTCTTCTCAAGAGTAGAACGCACTGTGACTAACACTCGGAAGCTGGATAAACGAGAAGAGGAATGGGGAAGGCGAATGAGTGAAAAAAAAAAAAAAAAGGCAAGAGACAGAGGCTAGAGAGAATGAGGAGGAGAGGAGGGCAGAGGAAGGTATTGGCGGGAGTTGATTGACTGTCACTTGATTGCTCATATCTAATTCACATGTGTCCAGATTTGTCCCACTATCATTGCTTCATATTTCATTCGCGATCGTTCAGACTTGCCCCGATATTTGATTCATATTTTATTCATTATTTTCACTATAATATGTCGCAATATGATTACCTTATATTTCATTTACGTTTGTCTACGTTTGTTCTAGTATAATTATTGCCTCATATTTATTTTGACCAGCTTTGTCTCCATCATGTCTCATAGTTCATACGCTTTTGTCTTTAAGTCTCTCAATATAACTGTCTCATGTTTCATTCCTCCAGATTTGTCTCCATTATACATGTAATTGCCTCATAGTTCATTCGCTTTTCACTATAATTTTCCCAATATAACCGCCTCTCATTTCATTTCTCCAGATTTGTCTCCAAATAGATCTAATTGTCCCATATTTTATTCTCTTTTGTCTGTAGTTCTCCCAGTATAACTGGCTTACAGTTCATTGGCTAGTGCCCACAGACTGACCTAGCATGAGAGTGTCAGACATAGTTCATCCTCAGGTCAAGCACCCCCTCCCCCCGCACCCCTCACCCCCCCCCCCCCAGCTCAAGACACACATTTCTTAACCTTCTTTTCAGACAATGCGACGTTGACACGTCGCGAACAGCTCCGAGAACTTGGCTGGAGGATTTGCTGCAAAGAATCGGGCTATACAACTATGGATCTGCCATAGCGTTTATGCATTACAGTGATATATGACCCCAAGTTAATGATTTTTATCAATGACATACTTCTGTTTTGCATGAATTCATCACCGCACAAAAAAAAAAAAAAAAATGCTTCCTTTCTTTCTTCCTACCTTCTTTCTTACTTCCTTCATCGTTCCTTCCTTTCTTTATCCCACTCTTCTTTTCTCTTATTCCGTCCTTTCCCCTTTCTTTCTTTCTTTTTCTCCTCAGTTCAGTCCAATCTCCTCACAACAAATGCTCCCTTTCTTGTAGCAGTGACTGTGCCAGTGCTCAGGACATTAGTGCCAAAACACCCATAATGTCAGCCCACGAATCCGCTCAAACACCAAGCAAGTATTGTGGCTGAGAGAGCATAAAAAATTAAAAAAAAAAAAAAAACGCAAACAAAACAAAACAAAAAGCCAAACAAAAAACAAACAAACACTCAAAAAAGCAAAACCACGTCGTATTATATGTACTCTGAGTCACATTCTGGGTACACAGTGCAGATCCATCTCGGAGGTACAGTGCATATAAGTAGGTTCTCTGCTCCCACCTGCAGGAGGTGAAAGCCATTTTCTCAACGTTGCAGGGGTGACATCTCATCTCTCTCCTTGATCCTGTCTTCTCTCCCGCTCTCTTTCTTTTCTTTTTCTATATACTTAATCACCCTTTTTGGCATGTATCTTACCGGTACCATGTGTGGCACAACTGAGCCGTGATCTTGCTGATACGCCGTTAAACCCCAAGACGAACAACAAACAATTAAGTACAGAAAAGTGATAGGCATAATCAGCAAAGCGGATTGCAACGTCGAAGTCCAACATAGGTTTGACTGTACACAGACGTAATAGGTGTAACCAACTAATGCATTAAAACGACAACAGCAATGTTGTGAAACATGTTTTCTGTCAGGGCAGATAGACTCTTTGGGGCAGACGGAATGACACTGAGTGAAAGGGACGCTATCTTCCTCCGCGGCTGGCTGTGACCTTCACCTCCCGCCAGGAAGTTAATGGAGCGAACAACTTGAAGACTTGGCTAGGCTAGTTCGACTGTCCTGTGACAGAAGCGACTTTTATCAGGAAAGCCTTGTTTTGAGCAATCCAGATACTGGATTGGTGATTTCCTCATAAAGACAGACCGAATGAAATGCAGTTTTTAGATAGTGAACCGTTTAGTATTTTTTTTCCCCTTTATTAGCAAGTGAGGCCCATATTTGGATAAGCAGATTTTTTTTTTTAATGGAATGAAGAAATGGATTTGTCATATGCTCGTCAACAGTTGGCGATCTTACCTGTCCTTGACCCTGGTATGTAGTTGTGTTGCATTGTTGTGTTAGGGACTGGAAACTTCGTAAACAGCTCAAATGACAAATAACGTGCCAATAACGTAGGCCTAGTTCTATATACGTGATTTGTGAGAGAACAAAAAGCTGATGATCAAATTATTATATGGTGGCCTTATTACATGCATAATTAATTATGGTGATCATGAGAAACAATATTGACAACACTACAATTACCACTACTTTCACTGTCATTTCTATTTCTAGTAATACTACCAGAAAGAATAAAAGAAAGACAGAAGGAGCGAGAAAAAATAAAAGAGAACAAGAGAAAAAAAAAAACAGAAAAGGGAAGAAAGAAAGAAGGAAGGAGAAATGAGGAACCAAAGAAACACACAGACAGGTGGAAAGACAGACAGAATAAAAAGGAAATAAATGAGAAAGAATGAAAGAAAGACAGAATAAGAAGAAAGAAAGAACAAAAAGGAAGGACAAAAAAAAGAGAGAAAAATAAAAGAAACAACGAAAGAAAAGAAAACAAAGAAAGAAAGAAAGAAAGAGAAAGAAAGACTGGGAAAAAAAATTAACGTAAGGTAAACGTCTTTGACCTGTCCCCTTTACAGTCTACGTTGGTCTGACGGCAGGTTGTTCACGTGACCGTCTCATGAATGTTTGACTCCCCATTACTACCTTGTTCTTCTGTCCTCCACCGACTTTCTTTACACGGTCAGTTAATGTGTTCGACCTCTTCGCTGGCTTCGTATAACGAGAGGCGCGTAAAACCAGGCGTTTATCGTTTCTCCCCCCCCCCCCCAAATATATTACAAGACTTCACTATCCAGAGTGGTATAACTGACATAGGTACAGTTAGGAATTACTTGAACAAACTGTAAGCCGGGCTTAATTACATGCAGTTAGTTATGTGTAGATGTTTTACGTGTGAAAACAGTTTAACAGTACAGACTTTTATTTTAAGATACACAAATAGACGACAAATACTGAATCTTCCAGCGCTTTATGATAGTGAACGCTCCGTTTCGCTTAGCAGCACGAGGGGAAAGGTGGGGGAGGGGAGGGGAGAATTAGTTGTCACATGAAAAAGTACTCAACTTCTTTGATAAATTAAAGGGCCTCGTTCCCAATTTAATCATTGTCAGTTCAGCTTACCATTTAGACTTTGCACATTCACATTCAATTCGGTCATTAATTTTGTCGATTCAGCTAGACCAAAACGACCTAAGCCTCGATACAGAATGTCATCTAGCATGACATCTTGGCTCAACGACTTGACAAAGAAATATCAGGCAGAATAAACTGACTGTGGTCAAGTCATATCAAATTCCCTTTATCAAGCTGACAATCTCTTCACTAACACTCGATTCTATCTGTCAAATTTGGGTCATTCAAGTGTAATTGAGAGTTTGGCTTGATCGTGAATGGACTCTATAGGAACACGTTACCTTATGAACAAGTTACGACTGATATTAGGTGAATAATCAAGTATACCGGTAGTTATTTTGTTACTCATTAGCATGAAAAAAGTAATAGATAACACAAGAAGAAATTCAGGAGCTTTCTTTCTTTCTTTCTTTCTTTCTTTCTTTCTTTCCTTCTTTCTTCCTCTGGTTCTCCCTTAACTTTTCTTCCTTTTTCAGTCTTTCAGCCTGTCTTTCCCTCCTTCTCTTTTCCCTTCTTTCGTTCCTTCTTTCTTTCTCTTGTTATCTCTTTTAATCTTTTCCCCCTTTTCAGTGTTTTCTGCCTTCTCCTTTCCTTCCATTTTCTTTCTTTCTTTCATTCTTTTTTCATTTTTAAAATATCTTTTTTTATTCTTTCCTTCATCCGTTCTGTCTGTCTGTATTTCTGTCGTTCTGTTTTCTGTCTCTTTGTCAACTTACCTGTCTGTCTTCCTGGGTATATTTCTTCTTGCATATTTGTCTATCTGTCTGCTTTTGTACCTGTTTGTCTGTCTGTCTGTAGTCATTCAGTTTTCACAATGGAGAGAAATGTAAGTATGAAGACTGATGTTCTGAATTTCTTTCGTCAATCTCATTCCTTCCAAAAATCCTATTTCTTACTGTACTGTTTTATTATTATTATTACCATTGTTATTATTATTTCTGTTCTGTTTCATTAAATTATTGTGATGTCTAAGCCGTTTGTAATACTGTAGAGGTCATAGGCAGCCATGAAAATAATCATTATATTTAGGGATGAGCAAGACGTAACATAGTGGGTATGTGAAATATGACTGTGATAGAGATAATGACAGTGATGGTGATGATGATTGTATGATGTTGGTAGTAATGATGATGATAACGAAAACAAAGATGATGGCGATGATAATGATGATGATAATCGTCCTGGGAAAGGACCAGTTTGGTTCGAAAATTTGGCATTCACTTTTAACACCAAGATCAAGTTGTTTTTACATGTTATTTGCTTTTTTTTTTTTTTTCTTCTTTAAATTGATTAGTTGTCGGTAGGACAGTCTTTTTCTATTTTATAAAATGATCATCGTGGTGATATTGATGATCTTAATGATTGATGACGATGATGATGATAGCAATGATGACGATGATAGTGGTGATAATAGCCATGACATATTGAAGGCGATGGTGAGAATGTTGATGATAAAGAAGACGAAGAGCCAAGCGGGCTCGAAAATTTGGCTATCGATATTAGTTTATTTTATTAACTCAATTCAAAATTCTTCATATTGCTTTTTCACTTTTTTTGATGTATTTGATTAGTTGCTGGTGGACAGTCATTTTAATTTTAAGACATTTTTTTTGTAAAATGAGGATGATCAAGATAGTCATGCGCTTACAATGATAGGATAGGAAGTCTTCACCACGACATACATACATATAGGTGGAAAGAAATAGGAGTGAAGAAAAAGTGAACTTAACAAAATCCAACGACCAGCCAATGATATTGAGGATGCGCCCACAATGAAGGCAATCATGTTATGTGTTCCCAAGCCCTGGCAAAAATCCCAATGTTCTGCTACCGAAAACCTTCGTCTTACACAGACCACTTTAGGCTTTTACAAAGCCAATATCTGATGCACCGAATAGAGTACTTTCTTATCAAGCTAAACTATGCTATAACATAAACATAATTAGCCTTGTCAAAGAATATCTCTAAGAGCAGGAGAGAAAGAGCGTATGTGAGGATAGTAAATTTGTCCGTCTGATTGATTGTCCTCCTGTCTGTGTGTCTGACTGTCTTCTTCTTTCTTGAGCGTCTGTCTTTCTATCTGTGTCTTCCTCTCTGTCCAGCTGTCTGGGTGCTTATCCTTCCTGCTTGTCCGGGTAGTTTTCTATCTGTCTGCTTGCCTCCTATCTTCCTGCCTGCGTGTGTGTCTTTCTATCTGTCTGCATGCCTGTCTTCATACTTGTCTGTGTAGCTTTCTGTCCGTTGCTCTGCCTACATGCATGTCTGTCTCCCTGCTTGTCTATATGTCTTTCTGTCTACCTATCTACCCACCTATTCCTCTGCTTGTCTGTGTGGTATGTATTTCTATTTGCCTATCTATCTGCCTATCTCCTTGTTTGAGTGGCTTTCTATCTGACTGTCTATCTGCTGAATGTCCACTATCTATCTATCTATCTATCTATCTATCTATCTATCTATCTATCTATCTATCTATCTATCTATCTATCTA
>JBCAUA010514158.1:0-16925 GCA_038406235.1 Peronia verruculata | reverse complement strand
ACCGTTCGAGCAACGGCCCGTTTCCTGGCACTGGAAAGGCGACGGTCCGGGAACGGGCAGGTGACGGCCAGGTGACGAGTTGGCAACGTGCTGGCGACGGGTGTGAAGCTATTGTCGTTCAGGCCTACCTTGTACCTATTCCCAATAACATTTGTGAGTGGATTTTTATCATGGAAATACAGACGTACATGTATTTATAACTTCATTGTGTACAAAAATTATCTATGTATAAAGTGGATTTCTTTTAAAAAAAAAAAATATTTAAAAGAAAACCCTGAATTGCTGTCCGTGAATCTCTTGATTTGTAAGACAATTCAAAGGTTTCCTCCTTTATTTTCATTCGCTGTACAAACTCTCATGTTGGAGGCGATATGATATGAGATTTTGCCTCAACTCAGACAGTCTAAAAATATATTATATCAATGGGAATACAATAACACTTCCATACAATAAACAAGCATTGTTTAAAAAAAAAAAAAAAAGAATCAAATAGAAAGGAGGCAGAGATGTATCTGTCCGGGGCATAATTTCCAAAAACTTCCTCTGACACACTGCATATTTTTAAACCGCTAGTAATCCTGCTAGTAGCTACTAGGCTACACGTACTGACTGAGACCTTGTTTTTTCCAGTTGTCATACAATGCGTGATAATACAATGTATACACTTGAGCTATATAATCATACCACTATACAATACAAAATAGACCTATTACAATCCATTTAATTCCATTAATTAATTATACAAATGAAACAATGAAATCCTCCATCGCAATTGAGAGAACGTTACTGAGAATGAGGGCCCGTTTGTTTCTGTCTACAATCATTACATTACTGCGCGTTTACACCAGACGAGTCGTTCTACCGACATTGTTATACATGTAGATTCTAACGACATCGTTCTAACGACATTGTTATACATGTAGATTCTAACGACATCGTTCTAACGACAGAATGTACAGAACCTCTCTTTATCATTAATTGTTGTTCACACCAACCTTACTTTTTCTGGCGAGCGACTTCTAAGTCGTTCTATTAACTTATCACTTTTACCGCAGCAATAAAGTAATTTCACCGACTGTCGGCCCATGATTCAGCGAAACGCATCGTCTCGGGGAATATCGATAACACATCCGGTCTGGACGGCTGAACTGGCGAAACTTTCAACTGACCATACCGAATCAGGGAATGAACGCTACTTGTAGACAAAATCTGATTACAGATTTGAAATCAGAGCCAAAAGAGTCTTCGAACAAAACTTGTTTTCGATCAACAATAAAGACAATACCCCCCCCCCCCTTTAAGTGCAAAGAATTCACAGTGAAGTGAGTGGGCGAATAGGGGAACGAATGAGATAGGTCTAGGTCTACATGTAGACCTAAGTATGTCGTTGTCAATAATTTGAGAGAAAAGGGGCCAACTATAATGGATACTGCTGAGTACGAAGCTTTAATCAGAATGGTCTCCCCCCCCCCCCCAAAAGCAAAGATAGGGGGGGGGCCTAATTCAAACAGACAATATGCTGTGCAAGCTTGGAGGGGGATAAGCGAGGAGACAAACATTGAATGTAGAATTTTCAGTTTTACATGAACACGATCATTTATAATTTTCAACACAGCAATAGATAAATGTGTATCTTCAAATAACTATCGAACACAGCGAAAAAAAAAAAATGTGCACAAGAATGACATTTTTGTAAGACAAATAGCCACATGAACAACCTCATCGTCATCAATGGTTCCTCAGCTTTATCCTCTTTCATAGTATCCGTTTTCATCTTTCATCATCTCTGCCATGACAACTAGAGCTAGATTTATGATATTAATTTATTTTATTAGTATTCCCCTCCTCCTCTTCCTTTACCCCCCTTTCGTTCTCTTTTTACAGTTAAGAACTTCATCACATAATCATCGTCATCAATTTAATTTCTACTTAATTAGATGACCTGTAATTGCACGTTTAGTACTTTTGAATGCTTACATAGGCCTATTGTTTGTTTGTTTGTATGTATGTATGTATGTTTGTTTGTTTATTTGTTTGTTTGTTTTTTAATACATTTAATGAGTTACTGCATTATAAAATTAGAAATTTTCTACGTTCTTATAACACTTCCACAATAATATGACGTTTGATACAATTAATTTTGTTGTAAAGCGTTTTGAAACTTTGTGTAAAAAGCGCTTTACAAATGATACAATGATATGAATAATACCATCATCATCATCTTATTTATTTACCATTTTATAAAATAGAAAAAGACTGTCCAACCGGCAACTAACTAAACATAAAAAAGAAGCACATAACACATATAAATAACTTCATCTTGATGTTGAAATGAAAGCCGAAATGTAAGCCAAATAAAAAATTCGAGTCAACTTGACTCTTCTTCAGAGCAACAAAGGATGGTAAATCCTGTTTACAATCATTTTGTAGTTTGATCATCAAAGGGAAGTAGGAAAAAATAATATATTTTCATGCTGTCTCTTGCTTCGGTTTGCTGTAAATCTGTCTGTTGACTACATGTACACTGACGACCGATTTTGTGTGTGTGTGTGTGTGAACACACCAGTCGTTCTTATGTCGTGACAGTGATGTACGGCGATGTCGGTAGGACGACTCTTCAGGTGTGAACGCACGATTATCTCTACGCCTTTCAACATCACGACCAGTTCCAAGATCAGACTGATGCGTTCCCAGGTCATGCCAACATTCCTCTACGCATGTGAATCTTGGACCTAAACAGCAGTTATAAGAGAAGAATAGGGGCACTTGAAATGAGGTGCTTTCGGAAACTTCTAGGCATCACAAACAGAGACCACATAACAAACGAAGAGGTTAAGAGACGAATTCAACAGGAAATGGAGCCATACATAGATCTCCTCCTTACAGTTAAAAACCGAAAATTGAAGTGGTGTGGCCATGTCACAAGATCAACGGGTCTGGCCAAAACAATCTTACAAGGCACAGTCCCTGGTTGAAGAAGACAAGGCGGACAGGAAAAGAGGTGGGAAGATAACACCAAGGAATGGACTGGAGCTGAGCTGGAAGACACCTTAAGGATGGCAGAGAAAAGAAAGGAGTGGGGGAGGATTGTCACTAAATCTTCACAGTAGGCGACCCGACGAACTGCATCACAGTTTAAGGGATCAGTCAATCAGTCAACCTCCAGGAGGTGGTTATCTCGCCCATAATTATTAAGAGAAAAACCAGTATAGGCCACAGCAGAAAACTGACCAGATTCTGAAAAGAAGAGAATACAGGGGGCAAAAATCGGGTTGGATAAAGAAATTTAAGACTAAACTTCTTCCCTTTGAGTGACAGACTTAACATATTTAGAGTTTAACGAACCTAAATTTCATCCATAGTTTGTTTTCTCTCTTCCTTCTTTTCCTTCTTTCAACTGATTTTCTGGCCAGCATCGGGCCTAATGTGTAGAAATTTCAGTACCGTAGGCCTTTTTGTAGTCCCATGTTCATATTTTTTATTTATTATTATAACCTATTACCGTTTGTTTATTTAGTAAGTTTTCTCCGTAATTACATCATTATGACCACTCATTGAAAATTTGGCGATTCAACATCAAGAATTTATTTATAAGTGTTATTTGCTTTTTTCAGTTTTTTTCTAAATTATTGTGTTAGTTGCCGGTTGGACAGTCTCTTTCTATTTTATAAAATGACCACTCATTACTATGATTATTAATCATTGTTTGGAGGGCACCTAAATTCAGTAACAGAAGGCCCAGGCTTTGAAAGCCTGTCTCAGATAGTGGAGAGTTTTCGTGATAAATTTTCTACAACCCGTGTTTCTAATTTTATTTTATTTACTTATTTCTTTATTACCATTATTATTATTGTACACGCTTCCTTCTATAATCTTATCGGGTCGTATGTCTTAGTAGAGCGCCGACGCTCTGTGTAATTTTGGGCCGGGAGCTATCAAGGATGATTAAAAGTAGGCTACGACTTTTCAGAGGGCTTTTCCGGACATGTGCCCGCGTCACGTAGGCCAGCGCAGAAGAGCTCGCTTTGGGCTCGGGGTCGCCGACCGGAAACTCCAGGACCCTTCTAGTCTGATGCAATCCCGAAACGACTGGGCTATAAATAACTTAATATATTCCTCCGCCGCTATTTATATATAATCACTAATTAAAGAAAAGATTGCATCAATTAAATATCCTCAAATCATTTTAGAACATTACAAAAAATGAGTCATTGAAAGAGTAGTATAGCTCTCTGTCAGAAAGGATTTGGGACTTTTTTTGTAGAACTATTTTGTATATCGGCTTGCTAATGATTTATATCAGCTGGTAGGCGCCATAGAGAGTTAGTTTACTGTACACAAAATGGAGAAAAGTGATACGATTATTTGCCACATTTGAGAAGCTTTTCGGGAACGAATTGTTTATTCTGAGTTATGGAGTCATCATCAAGTGTCGATACACAAAGTTTTCAGTCGAGTTACACTATTCAGAAGGACGTTATTCAGACCACGTGTGTTAATCAGTCAGGACAACGAAAGAATCTTAGCAGGTCAACGTCGAGACCCAACGCCAGGGAAAACACAAATCACCTCGAACAGGATTTTTGCGCTCATTGTCAATGTGTTCAGCCATTTTATAAGACACTGAACTGTTGGTTGTTTGGGACATCGGCTGGTATTTGGCCAGAACTTAAAGACTTTTTCATTCCTCCTCACAGTCCTGATATTTTTCCTTCTAGATCTCAAGGCTCTTACGTAACGTAAGTAGTAGATCTACGGTGTTCTTTACCAGTGCGCGCTCGAACAGATGAAAAATATCCTGAGCAAACTATGGCCATGGCAAGCACAGTCGAGCACGGCTGATCATAATTCCTCAACCATTTCAATGTATAGCAGACGCAATAATTTTGAAGCATCACATGATGTTCCTAGCCAGCTAAAATACTCGGAAGTGCTTTCATTGAGTTGCCATAATATAAGTAATCCAGAAACTGCAAATAAACAAAAGCCAAGAATGCCTGGGCTACTTCGTCTGAACAGTATAGGAGAAGATTCAACAGTTCATCATTCAAAAGACAGTGGTTTCAAACACACAACGGCCAGGTCAAGTCCAAAAAATTCAAAGTCTGGTGATTCATTCATAACATCTTGGTCTAGGCCGTTATTCTCCAAAATGGGCACTACCATGACTACTAAGGCAGTTGCACCACTGAACTACAATCACCGAAAAGAACCAGTTGCTCCATTTTTTAAATCCAAGTCGCATTCCTTCTCAGAAGTTTTGCAGAATTCAAGAACAAGTTCAATGGGGCCTTTGGGAGTGAAAGGCTATCTTGGATCTTCATTTGATTCCTATCAAGGTTCGGTCAGCAGAGCTCCATATTGCAGGCCACCTAACAATTTCAAGATGCAGAAATTAAACCCTTGGATGCGTTCTGTAAGTGACTCTGAGACAAAGAACACTTCTGCAAATGACGTGACCTGTGAAGTGAAAGATTCCTCTGTAAATATGACATTGAATGTGCCTTTATCATCTATTTGTATTTCAGCAGTTACTTCTTCGCATACAAACTCTACATCAACTATAAGTCAACCTGAAACAAACATTCCTGCTCAATCACATTCATCAATCTCAAGTAAACAAATTCTTCTCCCAAAGTCATCTGTACATAACTCATTTATGCCACAGAAAATGCCTGATAACAATCAAAGAAATTGTGATATTAGCACTGAGCATTCTGAACTACCTCCATCAGGACTGAAGTCAGCAACAACCTTCACATCAGAGCATCCTGAAGATAGTGGTTTATTTAGTGAGAAAATCTGTAGTGGGGATAAAGTTGTTGTGACAGCAAGTTCACCTTCATTAATTATGCCTGTAGAGTGTCAAAGGGAACTCTGTGATCAACACCCAGAAGAAAATGTTCACGGAAAGCCAAACAATCACAAGGAATCCAACATGAAAATTCCGCCATCAGGTCCAGCTAAGCAGGTTGTGTGCCTTACATCTGTGCTGCTGACACCTCGTAGAACTACAAAGAAAGGGCGGCCATCTTCCAAGAAACAGAAAAAAAGACAACGAGAAAAGCAGAAACAAATTGCCCATTCATCACCTCTAGAAGTGTCATCAGAAAAATCTGAATCAGCTGTAGAGTCATCCCAAGAAAACTCATCCATCGTATTTCAAACATCAGATGAGTTGGCTAATTCTGCAGACTGTGCCTCAGACTTCTCAAGCTTACAGCATTCCCAGCAAAAGCAGTCTACACCAATCAAAAAAGCATGTCATTTTCTCTTTGTGTCTGACTCCGATGAAGAAGGAGATGCTGAAGATGATGATTACAACACTGACAGCAGTGATTGGTCAACGGATGAGAGCTTTGGAGGGTGCATTTCTCCTATCCAAGGTGTAAATTTTAGCGTTGCCCTTAGCATTGATTCAATCTTCAAACAAAATAGTATTCCCAGCCTTAAGAGTGTATTAAGTCATGAAGACAGTGAATCGGATTCAGAACTAACTACTTCTGAATGTCCCTCAGACACCACAAGAAAAGGTCTTCGCGTGATGGTACAAGTGAATCGCTCAGAGGATGAAAGTCGAGAGAGAAATGTAGACTGTACTGCCCCCTCATCGTCATCATCTTTAAGTGACCATGCACATTTTGGTTTTACAGCGGGTTTGTGTCTGGATAACATCTTCAAGAAGCAACTCCCAACTACAACAGCTGATGTGGAATCCATCAGGCACCTGGTGGACAACTTCACCCTTAAAGATGCTGGTTCCAGCTCAGGTTGTTCACAGATGAACTTAGCAGATTCAGAGAAAATGGATGAAATCAATGCAAAATGGAACCGAAGTTATCCAACTGCTGGATCTCGCAGCTGTCATTCAGTTTCCTCTGATATTACAGATTCCAAGATAAAGGTAAACTGTTTAATATTCTCATTGTGGACACCAATTGTACTGACAATTCTATAATAGTGGAAGTGAGATCTTGGACATTAGATGCATGTTACTGTCTGTTTTATATGATCAGTTCTTGGCAGGAGTTAGTGTGTGAGGTTGTCATGTCATAATTGTAGCAGTAAGACACACTACATTCAGATTTCATTATTACTGTACATCTATTTGATAAAAGAGGGGGCAAAATTTTTTTTTAAAAAAATGAAAAGACATTGATTCTCCATGCTCCCCATAACGTCGAATTCTGTTCTAAGGACTGTCTTATCTGCATTCAAACTTAAAAATTTAAGTGGAAAATTAGAAGTCACCCATTACATGTTGATCCTTTTAATTTATCCAAATAGAGATCTAGCTGATAATTGGTTCTTACAATCTAAGTTGGAATTTGAGAATGGAGAATACTGAAAACCCCAACTGCATACGAGATCTAGATCTATTTGCAAAACTAGCATCACTTTTTTTTCTTAACCTGATGTTCAGTTTTTGTTGCTGTATGTACGGGTCACACAGCGATAATTTGTTAATCTATAATTTTTTTGTGTGATTTTAAAAGGGTAGCGCAAGGTCACGAACAACCTTGGCTACATAAGAGTACATGTTGTAAAGTAATAACTTCTAGTAGACTAGTAGCCAAAAATGTGTTAACGGTGTTATTTCACATAATTTCCATTACAGATTTCCTCATAACCTAATTTTTACTGCTTGGACCAAACCACTTCACACAGTGATGTATTTAAGTTCTTGCTATAAAATCTCAGTGTATAATGTAAGCTTTTATCCAACCACGTGGACTTAGATCTATATATATCATTCTTATCAGATCAGACTGGCTGACGTTGACACAGCAGTGACATACACAAGTGATCTTATGATAGCACATAGTAAGAGCACAAGAGAGCTATCTGTCATATTCTATTAAACTAATAGAGATACAGGCTCTTTTAGATTTCATTCATAGCACTTAAAGCTCACTTGTGCTCTTCAACAGCTGGATTGCTGGTCAATGTGCAACTTATTGAGTGGGTCAAGTGGTCAGGGGAATCTGTGCTTTTATTCAGTATGGCATTTAAAACAAAGAGATTACATCCACATGTTTTTGATACTCTTTCATCTTTGGGCATGGAATTTCTCACAGTTCTATTAGATGAAGCTTCCTTTACCATTTGAATGAGTGTCTATGGAGCTGCGCATACTTATTACGGCGATAATTTGACCAGGCTGGGGAGATAAATCCCAAGATAAAGTGACATGATGAGAAATATCATCGCAACGAAGAGCCCTACAAACGCCCGACAATTCATTTGCCATACAATACAGCCTGCAATGTTTACATACCGAATAGGCCAACTTGAGCATAGAGTTAGTGTGTATTCCGGAAACGGATGTCATGCCCAGTTTATGGTCAGAGCGATCCGAACGATCCCGTCTCTTAAATTGTTATAATCTCAAAGTTAAGAAGCCATTGGCTTCCAGTTTGTATGTCACTGGCTTTACAATAACTGTAACATTTCATCTGAGGCAAAAACACAAAGAAACTTAACACAGCAAATTGATGTTGCACTACCACTTTAATGGTTAGAATCTTTAATTTTGATCCATTGCTTGTAGTTGTGCCACTGAAATTGTTTTTATAGCATTTTATAGCTTTCTCTCTTTATGCGTCGTACATTTCATTTCAAATTTATTAATTTGTTATTTTTGTTGTGCTCTGTTCCAGAGATGTTGGCTACTCTTACGATTGTTCTGTAGGTACAGTAGTTTGAAGCATGCTTTGTTTTTCACCATTGTAAGACAGTACTTGTAGATTTAATGTTTGAATATTTTTTGTCCTTTTTTTTCCAGGTTCGCTTTGCAACAGATCCATACCTGCACACCGTACATGAAGTGGGAGATGAAGATCGAGCTGGTACTTGGCACTTGTTTGCTTTAGATCGACAGAGGTTCAGTAGGCGGATTCAGGAAGTTGAGGATGTTGTTGGACCTGTACTTGCAGACAGTCACAGAAGAAAGATTTTTCTGAGGAATCAGCACCTGGAAGAAAAAATGAGTGACAGTAATAACTGTTAGTAAAGCAACATGATTTCAAAAGTCAAAGCCAAATCATACACTCACAATCGTATTAATTTATCTCCTTTATAGCATTGATTATGCAAGAAAACCTTTGCTCTTTCTTATCCTGTAAATACTTGGTATTGCAGGATGCATATGACAGTGCTTTATTTATTATCGTGGCAGAATTATTACATTCATTTTAACTGCTATCAGGGTTTTTGTCTGTATGTCACAGTTTTCTCATCTGACATTTTGCTTGATCTTGTGTCACTCCTTTCGTGATTTAAGGTTTCTTATTTTGCACAAATTTCTTTTTGCTAGGACAATTTAGGTGAATTTGATTCTTCAGTTGTGTTCAATTTAATATTGGTTGTGTTGATCATACTGTCAAATGGTCACATTATTGGTTGGCAAGACTGAGGGATAGAAACTTAAGTTTTCCCCCCTCCTTTTTGACAATGTAAAAGATTATCCACACACTGATTTTTATCTTTGGTTTTAACCTCTTTCAAGAATTCTGGAACAAATATGAGACAGTAATAATTAAGGTATTTTAAGCAAAATCACATGACCTAGGAAACATCGCTCACATATGGCTTTGCTTATATAATGTGACAAGTCTGAGAGCTCATCATTCGTCCAGATTTGTCTGCCTTGCGCAGAGCAAGTAAACAAAGCCACATGTGAACGATGTTCACTAGGTCATGTAATTTTGATTAAAATACCTAATTTCCATTTCGAAACTGATGAGATCGCTACCACTGGTAATAAGTGTCATCTTTTTTTTTTTTTTTTTCTTTTTTCACTCGTTTGCCATTAATGATGAGGTGAATCCCAATCTAAGCACTATTTTTAATTAGTGGCTACATTTTTTTTTTCTCAGTTTAAAAAAGAAATAAGAATTTTTTTGTCAATTCTAAGAAATGTGTCCACTGTTAAGGATTCTAGTCATGTTTTTGTTCTGTTTGAAATATTTAATGATTCAGCAATTTTTTTGTGCTTCTGTTTGTGTTGTTACATGGTTTGGTAATTGAAGCTCATCTGTGTTATTTCAACTCGGGTAAATTATGAGATGTTTGAGGTAATCGCTTAATGTCTTTCATTGGCTTTGATGTAAACTTGCATTTCTGTCTCTGTATAAAAGAAATTTAACAATTATTTTGTGTGAGTGATGCACATTGTTATCACAACATTGTGAATTGAATGGACAAGGTGCTTATAATAATCTTATCTGTTATTTCCAGAATGATGGGTTAAGGTTGTATTCATTTCACTTTCTAACAAAGTAACATTCCACTGCTGTGTCATAAGGAATTGGAAAACTTATTGATTGCTAAAAGCAGTTTATTTCAAGTAGCGAGTTGCTTGTATGAGAAGTTTAAAGAAACTATGGTCTGTAGGCTGCGCTAGCAAAGCACAGTTGGCTCTCTTTTATATTTATACAGTGGTCCCCATTTAAGAACCAGGTCGCCGGGAGACCCCCCAAAAAAAGGGGGGGGGGGGTTGAAAAATTACACGACCCATCTGACCACAGATTGCCTTCACCGCTATGATTAGTTGATCGTTACCTTAAGTTAAAGATTTATCTGTTGTGAGTAAATAGCTTTCTTCCCTGTGTGTGAGTTATAATTAGATCTAATAATTCTTGATTTTTCTTAGCATATAGTTAGTCACATCCTAACATTTAAATATCAAGTGAGTTTGCACATAACATTGTCATGGTTAAATGAAAACAACATTGCTGTGGTACGGTACCCAATGGCAAATGGCACAAGTGACTCAAGTGTTGACAGACTGGCTGAAGTCGCAAAACAACTGACCAGTCAGGAGGCTACATTTACTCATCCACAGGGCCAATTATAACTGCTGCCTGTAAAATAAAGAAATGTTTTCGAGTTAGTCCACAGTATGGCTTAATTATGCGGTCATTACATCAGCCATTACTTCCACTCCTTTGTCTTCCAGTTTCCTCCACCCGAATCCCCCTTTTACTGCACATCCAGCTCTGTGCTTTCTCTCAAATGGACAATATGGCGTGAATTATACAAGTACTCGCGTGTCTTCGCCTGACACTGGGCTGTTTATCGGAATTTTTATTAGGGAGTTGGTCACTAGAGAGGTGAAAAATTGATAAAAGAGTTTGTTTTGCAGCAGAGGCCGGTTCTTAGGCGAGAGGGGCTCTTAGGCAGGTTCATAGATGGAGACCACTGTACTAAAAGCTCATGGAAAACTTATGATAGAATAAGCTTAGATAGTTTTTATTTCATTTTGTTTTTGTCTCAAACACACATGTCACTGAAAATGTGAAATGCATGTATTGCTTATGATAAGATACATGTATTATATAAAGGTCTCGTCACAAATAAATCCTATAATTTATAATGCATAGTACAGTATCTCAAATGTCATTTAAAGTATGAGTGAAGGCCAGTTTTTAATCATTTCCCTCGGTGAGCTGATATTACATGTAGAACTGTACGAGTTAAGGTTTCTGTTTTGCTCAATGTCTTGCTGCCATCTATGGTAATTTTTGATTTTTTTTTGTCTTTTTGGGGGGGGGGGGGGGACAGTTGTTTAGCCTTTTTACTGCTAATAATTTGCAGTCTCAACCACTGTATTGGTCAACATTTAGCAGCTCTGTTGACTCAGCTGAGATAGCTAATGCAACTGGCTCATCCCATCTGGAATGTGTCTTCAGTTTGAAAAAAGTCTATGGGCCTAGTATAGATGTGTATGTTGTGTCAAATTTAAACAACAGCGTTGAGCCAAGACTATGATGTTTGAAAATAGACATGCAGGCCTATACCCCAGTTATAAGGAGCAGAGATCTGGCAAATATGGTGTGAGCTCTTACTTCGTTACTCAACATGAAATTGGAGTCATTGGCCATTTTGATATAATACAGTATTATCAACCAGTTATGAAAGAGCAGAATGCAAAGCAATGTACATGTAGATAGTCTAGACAAAATAAAAAATTTACACATATACTTGGCTAGAAGCTCAGGTCATTTCCAGTGTCAAGATCAACAACAATATAAGCAGGATATAATACATTGTATACATCATGTATGTTGTGTTTGTATGTTATTCGTTAGGACTTATCTTTTTCCGTTCATCGATGTTATTGATTGATGCGATGTTTTCATTCTAGAAAATTCGGTTTCTGGGGTTAGACACTATTGTAATATCACAGTTCTATGATAATGCAGCATTTTTTTCAGACAGAAAGTGAAGAAAAACAGTTTCCGGCCTGATTATGTCCTTGCTCTTGGTTTGTGTTGTTAATTTGTGTGAGCATTTTTTCTTTTTTTTTTTTTTTTCCTTAGATAATCTGGTAGCTTTCATCAACATGAAAACTGAGTATTGTGAAGTTTCATTTTGGCTTGCCACAGGCCATTATCATAGAACTGTGATATACACATGTACATGTATATTATATTGTAAAGAGGAAGTGAACTTTACCAATATAATTGCAAAAAGTAGTGAGACGAGTTCTGTTGTATTTTCTGTTCCATTATATTTACCAAATAAGAATGTGTTATGATTATAACGTTTTTAATAATAATAATAGTAAAAAGAGAAAAAGGACAGTTGACTTTGAAACCCCCTGAGCCCTGATTTATGATTTGGCTGCAAATTTTCTAGCAAGATGTCACTTCTGAGATCCAGTGATAAATTTCCTCCAGTCCAATACATTGTATTTGTCAGATTACTAAAAGTAGAGGACTGAATACATAAAGAAATGGTTTATTAAGGTACAAAATGAAATGGTTATGAAAATAAAATTGTGATCTACTTTATTAACTAGAATTGTTCTTTGACTAGTGGCTGCCATCTTCAAACAGAGGTTGTCATTTAATTGATACAAGAACGCAGGCATTAGTAAGCACAGAAATGGAGGCTAAATAAAACAGTTGCCTGTCCTTATGTCATATATATTGACATTATTTTTTGTTTCTCTTTAGGAAATCACTGTATTGTTGGATTTTGTCATAACCCATTCCTGTTCACAGCCCTCGGGGTGTGCAAGCCATTTTTTTTTTTGTTGTTTTGTTTTGTACCGAGTGGGTTGTGACATTTTGTGTGGAAATGATAGTACATGTACATGTGGTTCCTTTCTTCTGAGTGTGAGGGTTATGATCACATAACACAATAGTGTATGTTATTTTTTGACCAGGGTTGTGGACAGCTGAGATAACCACCACTACAGGAGATTGAAAAGCTTATAAAAACCATAACCTTCTGAGTGTGAGGTTGTGGATTGATAATCTTAGGACTGGTCATTTCGATGTCATTTTAATTGTGATTGTAGGGTAATTGTGACTGTATTTATTGATTACCTTGAAACCTGTATATTATTATATGTGTATCAGACTGTCGTGAATGTCATTTTTGCTGCATCTGGAATAATGAAATTACAGCTGTCATAATCTAAGAAATGTTTTATGAGTTTGACTTTTTTGTTGTTGTTGTTGTTGTTGTTCGTGATTTGTGCATTGTCAAGCTTTGGTGCCCACCTAGAACACAGTACATCCATGTCAGTGAGTGTCAAGCACTCACTGCTAGTCCTATCTCTGTGTAGTAGACATTCTGATATCTCAGATCAATCTTCAGAATGCTGTCATTGTTATCATGGCCAGCAATAGGTCTGTATGTCGCACGCCTGATAGCCTGAAACATTTTCATAATCTCATGTAATGAAAGGCTTAAGTTAAATCCCAAACGGTTTAGCACGACGGTACAAATAACTGAGATCTGAATTTAATAGTTAAAACTCCTTTACTCTTATGAAAATAGTGATAATACATGTACAGCTGAACAAGGTCAAATTGGATACACTCAACATTTGACTAAAACAAATTACTATAACTATTTTATTTAGACTCCTTTGACTAGCTTCATTCATGTTTCGGTTACAATTTTCTTTCTTTTCTTTTTTAATAGCCAAATATTTGTTCAAATTACGCTCTGAAATGGAATTTCATCTGTAAGTTATATTTTCAATTAAAAAGTCCTACAAGGTACATAAGAATTAATATGTATATCGAGGATATCCAGTACGCAACAGATCTAGGCACTGGAGGTGAACAAATCGCCGTGGGTTTTGTTAATGTTCATAGAACTAGGAGAATAATGTCCTGTGGAATACATGTACATCTCTGTACATTAACTTCTTATCTTGGGACCTCATAAACTCAGAGGCGGTGCAGAACAAAAGACAAAAGGTCAATAACACTCACTCGAGATGTGGCAAGACCAAGACATTATTGTGAGTAAGAAGGTCACTAGTATTAGTAGTAAGTTAGGCTGGACAAAGAGAATGAGCGAGAGATAATGCATGGGGCAGGGACCGAGATGTCATACGATACACGTGGAATTGACAAGTTGTTAGACGACGTTATACATGTAGTGAGGTGGCCTTATTCGTTTATCTGGCATTTCTATCTTTCTTTCTTCCTTTCTGTTCTTTCTTCCTTCTCTCTCTTTCTCTCATTTTCTTTCTTTCTTTCTCTCTTTTTGTTCCTTTTTTTATTTAGTTTGTTTCTACTTTCTTCTTATTCTTTTGTTTTTAAACTCATTTTTTTTTTTTTAATCCTTCACACTGTTCTTTTTGTATCTCAGCCTTTCTCTCTGTAGCGAGCATCACTTCGAGACACGTAACCTTTCCAATTTGTCTAGATTACTCTATATATCTACTACAATAGACTAATACAGTTTGTAACAGCCCCCAAAGTGGGATGCGCACAGCGTACGTGAAATAACTTTCTAAAAATTACATCAAGGGCTGGAATCGGGTTTTAACCCAAAATACAAACATACATGTATATCAAGAGGTCCCATGTAGCTCAAAGACATTGTACTGTAGTGTAGTAAGTTTCCAATTTATAACAGTTAACTTCCAATTTATAGTGATATAATACTAATATGCTATATTATTGTATAATAAATACATATATATGTACATGTATAAATGGTGGCATGAAAAACCTATCAGCTTCTTCAAACACTGACCATTAATTTAAAGGTGGAAGGAACCGCGTAGAAGAGAGTATCCGACATGAATCACGTTTGAACTTACTGCGCGGCAATTAGTCTGATGAAATTTAGGCCAGTCTTTCTAATACATCTGTCTGCCCGTGTTGAAGCAATCTTAATATGTTCGCAGGACAGGGTCTCTTCTTGGACTATTTGGCACATGTAATACGCGTGTACAACAGATCTACCATAGGCAGCCTGCATAATCATGTAGATCTAGATCTAGTGCATGTACACTTAACTTCTGTCGACCTTAAATTTGAAGGTTTCCTCATACCTTTTCAGAATCTATTCTCTCTGTTTTCGAGACTGCATTTTTTCAGTTTACATATTGTAAAATAACTGTGACTGTTGATTGGAATTTGATTTACTAATTAATTTAGCAATAAAATATTTTCGTTCAGGAAAAAAATTATTCTCACGACACTACCACCACCATCACCACCACCAACAACAACGACAAAAATTTCTCTGCACGATTTTAAAAATAAAAAAAAAGAAACAAAGAAAAGAAAAGGAACATGTTGTATACACACTAATGGTAATTAAGATCCTGAACAAAAATCTAATGTTTATTTATAATGTGTTAAAAAAAGAAAAGTACAGAGGAGTGAGAAGACATTTTCCTGTTTCTTAAAATAGAAAAACAGAGAAAAAGGATATTCGATGTTGGGATTTCGAAACATTATCAATGCATGCTCATGTTAGCCACACGAAAATCCTGTCACCAAATTAGATCTGCATTGTGAACTTTCAGTTTCAGTGCCCGCCAAAAGTCAGGCCTCGGGCTGTAGACTGCATGTACTATTATTGTTATGAAGTATGATGTAGGCCTAGCTGTTATTCTCACATTAACCACGAGCCTACTATACTAGAAAACCGGATGTAGAATGTAGGTATTCATCGAATCATATGGCCTAATCGGCCTATCCGTGACGAGACATGTCAAGCCGGAAGACTTATTTGGAATATTATGTAAGCCTAAGTCGAGTATAGTAATGATGATCTGTATCAAATTAGCAGCTGAACTAGGCCTATAAAATAATTATCTGCTCATTATGTATGACGACAGTGTAAAAACATAATTATACTGTGAAGTAAATGAAAGAAAATTGCAGGTGTGGGGTGAATGTGAGAAGAAGGAGAGAGAAAAAGAAAAAAAGACAAAGAAATACATACTATTTGTGTTACTGTTAAACTGATCTGTCTAACAATATTCAAGTTTACCATATATAGGCCCAAAATGGGCATGATTTATTTTTTTCATATTTTATATATTTTTGTGTGTGTGCGAAATCTTGTTTTATATCAGTAAGCATTTGCATTTATTATTATTATTTTTTTAAATCTGATATAATACATGCAGATTTCGAAATCACGTATTGTTGATGGAGAGCAGATAGTAATGTTTATTTACCGTTCTCCTAAAATAGTCCTTGATCGTCAGAGGGATTGCTAAGCGGCAATACATGTAGAGAAAGTGAAAGTATACACGTAAAAAGTGAAGGCATAGCCTAATAGTTAACTAATCACAGGTACCTATAGAACAACATAGGATTTAATACTCTTTATTAAACATTACTTTTAGTATCTTATAATTTCTGACTAATTCAGTGAATCGGTGCATGACGAAATGTCCCGATCTCTTTCTCCGCACATTGAAAGCCTTGAGATCGTACACGTGGTGGCGTCAAAATCGGGTAGGCCTACATCGTAGCGTCGCTAGGCATGCCAACTATGATTAGTCATGACCTATTTTCAGCTCGCGCTACCCAGTGTGATGATATCAAAGTGGGTCATTACATTATTGTACTTATGTTGATCTATCTATCTATCTATCTATCTATCTATCTATCTATCTATCTATCTATCTATCTATCTATCTATCTATC
>JBCAUA010514048.1:0-16926 GCA_038406235.1 Peronia verruculata | reverse complement strand
CCCCCCCCCCCCCCCCCCCCCCCCCCCCCCCCCCCCCCCCCCCCCCCCCCCCCCCCTCCCTACTCTTGATTTTTTAAAAATTATAACTAAAGATAAGTTATTTTAAAATTTTTCCATCGAATTTGACACGTTCAAATTAGAGGAAAACAATGAAAAAAATCCACTTTTTTATACAGTTGCCTTGGCAACGCCGCTGTCTTGGATTTTGGCATCAGTTAAATGGCTACTTTCAAAAACTATCCAGTCTGCCAAACTTTAACAGAACTTGATGAAATTTAGTGAAAGTTCTCTTTGACATCTAAAAAGGTACTTATTTTCAGTCCTTTCTATTCCAAAAGAAAATTTTCTAACATTTTTTGAAAATGCCATGTAGCAAAATTTCAAATTTCGGCATTTTTTTTTTTTCATACTAAAAACCTATTTTTCTCTAAAACCCACCAACAAAAAATGTACACATATGTACAGTTTTTTTAATTTTGTAGTGAAAATGACGTATGTCAAATATGGTTGGAATCGGTTCAGAAATAAAAAGATGCAAAACACTGACAAAAAAGCGGGTTTTGAGAAAAACGCGTTTAAAGTGTTTTTTTTCTTCTTTTTTTGTTTGTTTGTTTTGTTTTGTTTTTGTTTGTGTGTGTGTGTGTGTGTGTGTGTGTGTTTTCACGGACATGGAGTTTTTTGTTTTTTTTTATTCGGCTTTTGTCCTCAAAACGGCCCATTTTTACATACCAGCTCTCTTTCCATGACTTTTGTATCTTCTGTTGCTTTTTCCTGGCTTTCTGGGCATAATTTTCCTCGAATATTGTTCCCTACCCCTATCATTATAAGAGCTCCCACAGAGCCACTTCCCGGTTTTCAGGGGCCTATGTGTGGTCCTTGTATATGACAAGTGTTTCGTGACCTTTACCATGGCATAAAGTCCTCAACTAAAGTAAAATAGCAGAAATAAGGAAAGTTTTACTACTCATAGGACGCGAAAGATCATTCTACAACGCCTGCTACTGATAATCTGTGCCTGATTAGCAGTTTTTTTTTTTCCGCCTCATAATGGTCATCCAGTGTCCATCCCTGGAACTGGGGTTCATTATATTGCTAGAGAAGGTCACAATCAGGCATTTTATGCACTCTTTGCCTCCATATAATCAAAACGTAATGTTCCATTACTGCATATAGCAGCCAGAGGGAGCAAAATCCTGGTTGACAGTAGGCCGTGACATCCGTTGAATAATTATAGCTCAAACACGTTTGGATGGCCATATCTACTTTTTGATACCATTTTTATACTCAGAAAAGGCAGACCTTTTAAAACAATGCAAAAACCCAAAGTCACATTTTTAAAAAAAAATTAAAAATCCCCCTGCATGCTATTATCATATCACCATTGTGAAATATCAAGATGAGTTTAAAAAAATCTTATTTACAAGTACTTTTAATATTCCGTTACCACATCTGACAGTTACGCTATTCCTTTTCCTGTAAATTATAAATGGAAGTTTACTCTAATAATATCAGATTAATACACCCTCACTTTCACTAAATCACTTATGATTAAGCCTTTAACTTAAAATAATTCCGTAACTTCATGGAATTTTTCACACATTCTTTTTTTTTTAATTTTTTTTTCATCATGGAAGAAAGAACAAAACATGTCAAAGTATAGAAAATAAGGCATCCCAGAACAAAAAGTTTGAAATATCTCATATGACATTAAATATACTCGAGTATAAAAGTCTATGGGAATTCGAAAGATCAATAGCATAATATCGATCGATTTTTTGTAATGTCTTTCAGTCCCTTTACAAATAGGACTATTTCAGCCGTGAAGCATAGTGGGGAGAGTTGCTAAAGCTTAAAATAAGCCTGGAAGAAGATATGAATCAGAGCCCAGATGAGGAGGCAACAAGAATCCAAATAAGAAACTCATGCAATGGTGTCATCTTCTCAGATGAAAAAAGCACCGTTAAATGTCAAAGATGCACTGCCAATGAACATAATTCATGATTTGATATTGAGATTATTCATAAACTCGACCACACCTCTATGAAAGAGTAACCTCCAACAGGTTTTGATCTGAGATGGGACGGACTCTTGGAATCATAAATGAATCTAAACGAATTTTAGTTTGTAGCTGTTGTCAAAAAAATGACTACAATATGTATACAAATGCCGAATGTCAATACCTACATTTATTAGTTCTGGGTTGTTTAAAAAAAAATCACATCCCATGATGGATGTGCATGACCAGTGCTGTGGCAAGAAAAGTAATATGACTTGTCCTAACCAGCTGATACCTCTGTGACATGTGCAAAACAGTGCCTCTAACTCCGACTCTGAGTCGAAACAACTGCCAAGCCACAAATTCCCCTCTCCTTTCCTAACCAGTTTTACAATTTCTATGAGGATGTAAACTGTGGCTATTACATTTGCTCTAAATTCTACATTTTCTATTTGAAATCTATCCTTTGTGTAACACTTCTATTTCGTGTCTAAGATGTTGTTGTTGTTATTATTATTGTTGTTGTTGCTGATACTGTTTGTTGATTTTTTTTTCAATTTTTAAAAAATCAATTTCATAATATTTTCCCATAATTTTTTTTTTTTTTTATAACAAGATTCTATGTGTGAAATTCTGAGTATTAACCATACTAAGGATGCACAGAATAATTTTGCACTGACAGATTTAGGATCTCAATGTCATTGATGTGTCAGATAGATCGAATCACTGTAAACAAAAGCTGAAAATCGTTCCCAGTGGAAATTTATTTAGAGATGTCTTTCAGAAAAAAAAAAAAAAAATTCTCATATCAACAAAATCGTTTTCTCTCGAAATGTGCACAATTTGATCACTTCTTGCCTGATGTTGTTTTTGTCTCAGACAGACAATTAGAACATTCCCGAATCTGTTTCAGCCCGAGGCATCCAGGACAAATATTTACATGACATACGACCTACAATGACGCCCCATTTCAATGACAAGGAGGCTGATAATGGCGAACTGGGGCCAGAACAAAAGCACCCCAGGACTGACCAGTGGCCAGCCTGCCCGATCGATAAACATGGGCACAATCAATAAGATACCTGTGATATAAATATTGCCAAGGAATCATAGTCGAACAACAAATGGGGAACAGGATTACGGCTATGCCGTACATCTCCCCAAGCTTCTCATTAATAAATCGATGTAATATGGATGCAGCTATGTCCATATTCACATGGAACGCTCTAGTTTTGAATTTTTTAAAGATGGTATTGAGTATATTTTTCCTTCATAGTGAGACACGCGTTTCTTCTGGACAGGCTGCTTCAGCTACATTCCAGTAAAGTCATGCTATGATCTGAAGGAAGTCAATTCCTCTCTACAGTTCAGCAAACGAGCACACACGAAAAAGGCTCTTGCAGTAAAATATAAATTTGTTCAATAGACAACAGCTGGACATTTTTCAAATATGATTATCAACAACAAACTCACCGTAACTTTTGAACTGATCACCAAATAAAGCATGTTCGCGACGTCCGCATTAAATGCACAAGGAGAGATCAACATGTTTTCAAAAAAGCAATTCGTAATTTGATATTAAGATTGCGTACTTCCTGATTTGGTCTTTGTCATCTTATTTGTTTTTGTCCCCTATAGTTCCCCCTTCCCTTCCCTCTACCCCGGCTTCGTTCCCATAATCATCACCATCCCTTTCTGAAAGGGATTTTCTCTCCTAAATCCAAAACATCTTTTATGATATATTATTTTGAAACTACGGTATGGATAATACTTTTTGAATAATAATTACATGTATTACTATTTGTGAATTGCATGTATGTACTCTGCTGTTATATACCAGGTTTTAAAGCACTTTTTTCAGGTCAGGCTGAGATCTTGTCAACTGATTAACACGACACCGTTTCGAATTCGTTCTCTCGCGAACAAAAGTTGAATACACAGCTTCGCTGTGTTCGTTCAATGGATCAAAAATGTTTCTTTGAAGCTCACGATAACGGTGAGCTGTTCAATTTCCCTGTCGTAAATTATTCTTATCAGGCTGCCTTGACCGAGTTAATGGTCTCCGGTGTGATCACAGATCACAGATAATATGTTTTCCCTTTCCAATCTCAAAATAGAAAGCCAACAGTTGCTATCCTTGTAGTTGTTCTTCTTGTTATTGTTGTTATAAATATCATGTTTAAGAAACTACTACATGTATTTTCTTGTCTAAATATATTTCAAGGTATTTGTATTTATTTGATGTTATTATCTGTTAGCAGCTTGAAATCAAATTACTAAACTACATGTTTGCTAAGGTCTTCATGCAAGCATTTATTTTCACCATAAGGCAGACATGGTCTCAATGCCCCAAAACCACACCTCTCTGACTGAAGCACAGAAGACATGATCTGTCAGAAAGAATACACGAATAATAATAACATGAAAAAAAAAAAAGAAAAACTTTCCCTTCAAGTCTCAGAGGTGGAAAAATCATTATATGCTATTATTGGTTTTAACACGGACGTGAGGGTCCCCCAATAATGCTTAAAATGGAAGCTGAGGTCAGGCCAGCCACCACCTGACAGTCACCCATTACCGCAAATCGCATAATTTTATTATCTCACGTAGCCCTCAAATCTCATAGCTGCAGTATAAGATTGAAACAAGAGTATGAAGCGGGAGGAGGAGGAGAGGGAGAGGAGGAAAAGGGGGTAGGGGGGGGGGGGAAACTGAATTGTGATATAAATGTATAATAAATTCAAAGTCTTGAGAGCATGTGTAATCCCACTAAACACGGATCAGAACGACTCTCGAGCACAGACAGATTTATGAAATTATAACACGACATAAATAGCCAATAAGTGTGTGTGTGTGTGTGTGTGTGTGTGTGTGTGTGTGTATGTGTGTGTGTGTGTGTGCGCGCGCGCGAGAGAGAGAGAGTGCGATGTGTGCGTATGCATCTGTGCGCATACATTGTTAAACCACAATGATGTACTATCACATGGTGCTATCATCGAATTTCTGGATGAGTGAGTAACTCTTAACTTGTCCGAATTTCCAAAGTCAAAGGTTGCGGATGTCTTGATCACACTTTATCAGAAACCGCACAGAACATTGAGAATTGTTGTTCTCGCACACGTTTATAGATATAAATTGGCAGAATTTAGTTCAGTTCCAACAACAAAGTAGATATTCCTCCGCTATTTACTTTGTTCCATATTTTCCAAAAGTGAAAGTTTTATTATGCTAGTCTGATGGAATCTCCTCGTTTGATGCCCGTCACAAATTACAAATGGAATACATTTACCATGGTTGAGATAAACTGAAGAATTTGCACCCATAACACACATACACTTACTCACTCACACACACCACACAAACATACATCATCATTATTATTATTATATGCATATATAATAAATATATTTTTCACCCATTACACAAATCACAGAACTGAAAAGATAGTTATCATAATTTCAAGTCGTCTATAACTATGTTGAGAAGTTGCAATACAGATAGGCTATGCACTATATTTTATTCTTCATTTGTCTCTGAGACAGACAATGCACACGAGAGATTCTATGTCCTACTCTGCAGGATCTACTCATGCAGGCAGCGTCTGTACCAGTTCAAAATCTACAACACATAACGCTTGACACGAATTACTTGGTCATCCATACGCCAGCTATATCCTTCATATCTTTAGAAATCTACGTGACGCGACAGATCGATCGTGCTGGATGCAAAGAATATCTATTGAAATAATACGGTGCTGCCCTGGTTCCAGTGCACTAAAGATGTTGACCAGGGGAGACCAGGCATGCAAGACACACAGGCCTATATTGGTCAGTGCCACATGATCAAAGAATATTTTCCAAATTATGCACTCATAAATAGAAATTGCTCTATACAAAGAAATATGTCATGATCACAATCGCACAGACAGACAAACCAACAAACACACGGCACATATAAAGATTCACATACAGATGAATGGGCGTTTGTATTTTATATAACGCAAATAACTCATTTTAGGGCCATCTCCTTTGGGACTAACCGAACGACTACTGCAGACTTTTAACAATGCACATTGGAACCAACAATGTCATGGCAACATTCTAGAAACAAAATGAACGCAACAACAAAGGCTGCCAAAACGATCCAAATTGTTCAATCTCGTTTAGCTGATAGCAACGATAGAGACCACCGACTGCTATTAATGTTAAATTGAACCCTCTGCCCTGTGAGCCGTTGGTGCTTTCTCTGTTTGATTTACTAGCCTATAGGAGGGGTGAAACTTGAAACAGCTAAATTTAACAGCACAGATAAGGTCTAACTGCCAAAACATAAAACATCTCTTCTTTTATGTCCTTTTTGTTTTTTTTTTAGATGTACGTGCAAAGTCATAACAGCTGACTGTGACTTTCTTCAAGCAGAGTAAATTGTATGAAGCAGCGTCACTACGGTCTACCCTTTAATTACCAAAAGTTATACGAAGCTGCTAGATGTTAATATATTTCTCACTTCAAAAGCAATAGATAGTAAGCTTTGTACGAGACCACCTTCTAACGCCTTGCGCGCGTCACGCCGTGTGTAAGAAGGTGGTCTCACACAAATCTAATCTGATTGATTTTGGAGCACCATTTTTGTTTCGGCGACGCAACAACACGTCACGTATAAGGAGATGAATCATAAGTCTCAAAAACGTACACAATATTCCTATTATTTTGTTATTATTTTCATTATCATATAGATCTAGTCAAATATTATCGTCTAAAATAGCAAATATATACAATGGCCGTCTTAAAAATGATTTCAGTCAGGAGGTGATAAAATGGAGGGGGGGGGGGGGGGAGGGGAGGGGTGGATAGCACGTGTGAGTCAGTGTATGTGTTTGTTTGACCTTTACCCGCTCGGCAACGAATCAGTGGCAAGGTTATCAAAGCCGAGTCAATGGGAAGGCAGCTCGAGAGCAAAGAACATTACATCGTCATGTGAGTGTGTGAAAGGCGTAATCTATCAAGGCCAGGATTACTATAACACTGATAGAAGCCGACTACACTAATCTCTCTCCCCTTAAACTGTTGACCCATGAGTTGTGGAAGGGTTAATACGTCTTCTGATGCCAAGAATGCCACGGTCGTGATAGAATAGTAGGTGTAACGATGCCATCTTTTCCCTCAATTTCATTAGGACTTTTGTTGAGGTTTCAGATTTCGTCATATTCCCCACTAATCTGAAATTCGTCAATAAATAATTTATTTCTCATATAAAATGGTTACTCTACACATGTAAAAAACACATATACAAAACGGAAATCGATATTTTGACACTAAACTGGCCAGCTTAAGTGTTATCCCTCCCCCTTGCTCCACCTACGCTACCCCTTGAACAAAATGAGATAAGATTCTTTACGTCAAAAACTCTACAATGATTTGATCTTTCGCGGACAACCTAGACTGCCGGGTCTCTTGTCGTCAATAGACCTGTCAGGAAATCTGATAGGGCCCTGTTTTAAATGAAAAGGATTGTTAAAAATTATGTAACGATAATCAGCCTTCCAAATGCAGTGGATTAAATTTCGCATTGCCAACAAAAAGACTGGAAACCCCAGTAAAACAAATTTTCTTTCAGATTATTTGCCACTTCTTGAACACATTTTAATGGTCTCCCGTTGGCTGAATCATAATACAGGACACTGTGCGTCAGAAAGACTGAATAAGTAAAACAGCTCTTGTCTTGGGACTTGAGAATTCATATCTTTATATTCCACTCGATGACGGAAGGAATGCGCCGAAGGTGTACTCGAATTTTTTTAATTTTTTTTTTTTAAATTAGGACTTTCTCTCTCTCTCTCTCTCTCTCTCTCTCTCTCAAATCTATTCCCCATCTTCAGTAATCCCTCAGATTATACAATAGTCACTTCAGGATCCCGCAGAAAACAGAAGCAAGGAAAGAGACTGTGAGTGGCCGCAAAAAACTAACTTGTGAATATTGAACTCATTTGAAAAGCTCATAGAATTCGTTCAACATGGCCCTGTATCCGCTTGTGATACACAAGCATTATCCATTTCTCCAGTCATCTATCTGCACGACTCTTATCTGTATTTAACCTAAAGTCAGTAAGATCTCGTGACCTATTAAAAGGAAAGAATCGGGTCAGCCTAACCGATAACAAATGGGGTTCCTACAATTCAGTCACCTTTTGTCTACCCCTCTGAGTTTTCTTTGAAAGAACAAAAAGAGGCTGAATCAATGTGAATCATTCTTATTAACCGAGGGTTTGGATGAAGGAAAAATAAAACATAGCAGTAACTTGCCAACTCAGGAACTTGACTTCTTTTCCGATAAATGCTTTCCCCTGTGTACTTCATTTTTGATGCCAGCTTACACCATTTGAGTCCTTCCATCGGTCGATGCTTCCCTTTCTTCGGTACCTCCGATCTACATCTACTTGCTCACTCTCCCCGACAGGTGTACTGTCTCTCTTCAGGTAGGCATTTACTCATAATAACTTGTGTTCTTGTCTCATGCTCGTTTCCCTTTCTTGTCTGTCGGACTTGGTCACCTTTTTTTTTCTCCCCGTTTGTTTCACATTCCTTTCTGACTAGATCTAGTTTTCATATTTTAGCTTCAAAATCAGCGACTCTTATTCTGTGCTGTTCAGGAAAGGGGGAGGGAGTTGATATCTGAATGTCAATTAATCTATGCATTTTTATTGGGTGTAATAGAGATGTATTCAGGAAGGGGGGAGGGAGTTGATATCTGAATGTCAATTAATCTATGCATTTTTATTGGGTGTAATAGAGATGTATTGATATCCATCTTCTTTTATCCAATCTACTTCCTAACACCTAATTCTGTGAAGAAATAGCATCCTTTTATAGCATATAAAAATAATTTGACTGAATAATCTGAGAAAAAAATATGCATTCCCATATTACAAAGAGTAGATGCAGAACTTTATCATGGATTCATGTACTTTGCAGAGGCATTTGACCAAGTCTGGTATGAGTTTAACAAAACAATTACCAAGATTCAAACTGTCCATCGGCTTTACAGCAAAACAGCCAATGTATTCTGTTAAGATAGACGTTAACGAGACGCACATTGGATGGTATAGCATTTTCGAAAGAATCCTACATATTTACATTCTCTCGGCCATTCCATTCAGCATCTTACTGGAACGGGCATTGGGTGATACTCTTAAGAGATCACACAGATATTTAACAATGGAGAAAAAATCAGAACAAATCTTATGTTTCCCGACGACACCACTGGATTAGCAGGAAGATATTAGGAACAACCAATCCTGCTTACAACCAGACAAAATCTCGGATGCGTAATGGAAATAGTAGAAAAGAAAACAGCAGTGTCACATCACTAAAGATCTTAGTGCACGCTCTAGAACTGGAAAGTCTGTAGTAGTTCTAATATCAAGTTGCTGAAATCCTTGCGGGATTAACATACACAATGATAACATTATCCAAATTGAAGCTGATGTGGGAGGACAATAACATCACTATGTAATACAGGATTAGGCTCTTGCATGCGTTGGTATTCTTCATCTTCTTTTAGCATTCTAGCATTGGACACTGCCAGAGCAATTGTAAAGCACACATGGTTTTGGTGATGCCATACTAACCAAATATCCTGAGCATCTCTTATTTGGATCATCATTATTACAACGTTGCCCAATGGGAACGTTCCTAGATGGTGGAGATTAAAACAGTGAGAGGATATGGATATATCACAAGGTTCAGTAGTCCTATAAACAATGCATTTGAAGGAACAGAAAGGAAAAGCTGTTGGGTAGGCGGAAAGAAAGATACATCGACATCGAGGAGAAAGGAAGATGAAAATGAAGAGCTAGTACACTGTCTTCCAAAAGGCAATCCAATGACCCAAGTCAGAGTTAAAAAGCGACAATGACAGTGACGATGATGAGGAAAGGAAACTTCTGTGCTCCCACCCTCTTTCAGAATTCAGCCTATTGCTTCGATTCTCATGACAGCAACATACTACTTGCGTTTTGTTACCCTGAAGAAGAGTCAATCTGACGTGAAAATTTGGCATTCAATTTTAACCAAGTATGATTTTGCAGTCCACCTGTCCCCCAAACATTAATTAGCTTCTTCTTTTGCTTTTTCTTTTACGTGTTCCACAGAAATGAAGAGAAAAGGCAGGCTTTTGTCCTGTTGTCATCGTCTATGTTCCAAAGAATGAATGTGCATGGCAGCAAGCGCAAGCCTCGGTCAATTATTTCTGGTGGCTTTTGTAATGAAGAAAATATTCGAGAATGAAATCAATAGACAGTTGACAAAGGAGCTGGGTCACAAAAATATCCAGAAATTTGTAAGCACAACTTTTCCAATTTGTCCGGTCACACAAGTCGTGGAGAAATGCCTATGTGCTTCTGTATCACTGAGAGTCTCTTCAAAACATATCCATTACACAACTGATATTTTTTTTCTAGGGACAAAAATGAGGGCTTGGGGAGGGGAAGGGTTTGGGGTTTGGATGGACAGAATATGGTAGACAGAGCTGGTATTTTTACCGTCTCGTTGCTACGGCTGTCTCAAAGTAAGAAATGTTAGAGATTGATGTTATTTGCTTTGTTATTAATGTCGTGTTTGGCCTATGTTGCTGTTTCTGTGAGGCTGCGAAATGACGGTCAAAACTCTGTTTTGCGACAGGAGTTTTGCTGTTGTTGTTGGGGTAAATGACCAGTAACTCCAAATAGGTCTATTGGAGATATTCGGTTTTTTCACTAGCTAAAAGAGGTAAAAGTATTCAATCACACTTCCTTCATCCTGCATTGATTGTTTCTCACTCAGTGGAAAACGTTTTAATTTTTACTCGCAGTTACATGATTTTGCTGTATATGGGAGAAAGGGCGTTATTTAATATAGTACGATAGAGAATGGGAGAACTCGCATGGTTATCTGTAGTTATTATTCTGAGTAAAGATCTGAAAACGATCCTGATCTGTATCATCAAGGTGATACTTCCTGGAAAGAAACTTAGTGATAAGCAAAATTATTAAAAACCAGAGATGTATTTACATCTCTGAAAACTGAAAATGATGGAAAATATTGATCCAGATTTATTCAAAACAATTTTTTTTTTAATTTTACCAGGGAATTTGGGCAGGAATCAACAACAGATCCGAAAAAGCGTAGATTTTATTATTGTAATCAATTAATTGTCACAGATTGGAGCGTGGAGATTCCGCATAATGTGCAACTAACACCCGTAGTAAGGACTGATGGTTTCCTGACGTGAACTTCGTTTTTGATCTGTAGACGGTTGTTCAGACCTTTACAAATTACATACACTTTCGCCGCCTCGGCTCCCCTGTTAATGTTTTGTATTATTGAGCAGTACACGCTCAGATTCACTTCTATGTCCCGACCTTGAGCAGAGCAATTTCAGATGCTGTCGTAATCGTGATGATAGGTTGTCCTTTCATAGAAATTACATCTAGATTTTTCTTGGCAAATCTAATCCAATCAATGTAAAATACAGTAAAATAAAGTAAATGAAATAGGTATTCTCTGACAGACAAGGGTAAACTACAACAACCATCCTCAAACTTCGAGAGTGGAAACAAGGGACATATGAAAAGGACAAACTTACATACAAAAACAAAACAAAACAAAAATACATAAACACACAGGCACACAAAACTAGGTTTCGCTGGACAAAAGGCCAAATATTTACTTCTCACGGGTCTCTTAATAAAAGCCAAGAGATCTTAGAATGCCACTAATGACTGGTCATGATCTTCCGCCTTCCACGATTAGTTTTGAATTTCGCAAACGTCAGGCAACGGAGTGTAGATCTGAGATGATGCGCTGGCTCTGATTGACGTGTCGGAATTTCTATGACTTTTCTACTTTTTCAAAGCCTAAAGAATGTTTTGGGGCATCATGTTAGTGACCAAATGTTACAAAATTCTTACAGCAGTTAATGTTTTTGGAAAAATCATTGACTTATAGTCATATAAATTGTTCGGTTGCCTTATGAAAATGGCGATGATGCACAATTGCCGCTACCCCGTCTTTTTCCGGCTGAATCGATAAGTCTGTGGTGGATAATAAGGTGCTGGATCTCCCAGCAATGCTCTCGTGCCAGCTGTATAAGAAATCCATTTTTTTTTTTTTTTTAGGGAGGAGGGAATTCATACCAGGAATCCTCAAATGATGAATGGCTGTCTCGTAGACAAACTGTCTGGGCCAGTTTTATTGGTAAAAATATCCATAACAAAAACATATAAAGGCGTGCGTCCACCGATATTATCAAACGGCAAAAGCACATAGACGGACAGGCAAACAGGCTAACTCATTTTTATTCCATTTTCAAGTAGGTAGTGTTCCATTTAGCCATGATGCTAGGAAACTACACCTTACTATTGAAGCATGCTTTTATTTTTTATTGCCGTTTCTACTTTGGGTGTTGTGATCATTTGTGACGATAAAACCATTTAAACCATGTACATAAACACGTACAGATTCTAGCTGACTCGCACACATTAGAACATACAAAAAGAAGACCAAACGCACATAAAAAAAAAAAAAAACCACACAAGCAAGTGAGCCAGAATCCTGGGAACTGAGATGTCTGAGCACATTGCCAGTTTTGTCTTGACAGTTAACGGACATAGTAGACAGCCAGAAGAAAAGGCAGGCAAACTTAAGATCACACAAACCACAGGATTACAATTGGTACTGTAATACTGGTTATTTTAATGATAATTAACGTGAAAAGAATATTATTTATTTTACCATTCTTTACAGCCGCGCAAACGCATCATATTAATCAGTTATGCTCAAAGAGCACTTTAATACAAGGTAACGTTGTGAAGTCTAGAAGGATTCAGTAATAAACGGGAAAGCTCGATTTTTGTTTTAAAATTAGGAACATGGAGGTGGTGGTGGTGGGGGGGGGGGTGAGGGAAAACCGGAAAACATAAGCTCGCACAATAATCTTGCTTGTGTCCAAACAGACAATAGGATGTTATTGATGATGTCAATAACAGCAGCAACAACAACAACAACAACAAAACATTATGCACAATCGTTGCTGTCAACACATGCAGTAGGGCACCATAGCATGAGGCTGATGACTGATCAGTGCCATTTTAGACACATCTGTTTCAGGTCCAACGGCAAACTTCTTTTCTGATACTCCGACAGTTACATGCTTATTATTTAAGGGGAGGGGGGGGGGGTCCTGAAAATAAGGTTTTGGGACTGAAATATCAAAAATGGGGTTTTCCTATTTTTACACACTTTGAACTCTTCTGATGTCATAAAAATAATGAATAGGGCCAGAAACATATGCTGTATGCCACAACAACACCAACACCACACCACTAAATGACTGTATAGAGAGATTATGAAAATTCGATTGCGATTTTCTCAATATGTATGATTTCTTCACTTTTTTCCCTAAGGCTTTTTGTTTCTCAACCAATTGTTTTCAAATTTGGAATATATATTCTCCATAGCATGTGTTTTGATAAAATGCATCGCTTTTTCTCAATTTTTTTTTTTTTTCGGTTTCTGAAGGAAAAGTGGATATTTGGTGGAAAATTGAGAAAAAAATTACATTCGTCCATATACATATTTCAAAAATTTATTAAAAAAATATTTTATGACATATTAAAAAACAACAAATGAAAACAAATGCTTTTTTTTCGGTTGATAGGATCATATTATTCATTTCAAAAGTTCACAAATTCCATTCATTACTCTAGGAGCCTTAAGTTTTTGAAAATAGCTAATTTTCAAAACACAAAATCCAATATGTCGGCGCTGTCATGGCAGTCGGTTGCAAAACAAGACATGTTTCCACACTTTTCCTCTAATTTGGACATGCTGGGTCTGAATTTGAAGCTTAAAAAATCCCTAGTCCAAGCATTCGAAAAATCTCTCTCAGGACCCGCACCCCCCCCCCCCCTCCCTTAACTGTTTCCTTTTTTTCGATGGGGAGGGGGGAGGGGCTACAGGAAGGGAGGGGAGGTCACTATGTGACGACATTTACAGCTCAGAACAACAACAACAACAACAACAAAACTTATGCAGAGATTAGGTAGAGACTGATCCATTAAAAATGTATAGCTTTGTTCCCCTGCCTTTTTCTCCAGTTTGGTAAATGTCAGATTGGTATGTACTCCTTGCATCATTGATTGGGCCCTCAGACTGGCCAATCAGCACAGTTGGGTAGTCCGGGTCATTGGTAGAAAACTACTTACGAAATAGCCAAAGGTCCAGTTTCTTTTCTATGTTACGCTTAACTTTCTTTGTTTAGAATATTGATTGTCCTTGGTTCATGAGAGCATGCTGTTGCTTCTGGCAGTTATATTTGATCACACACACACAAATATATATAATAAAGAGTAGTTCTAGTCACGGACATGAAATCGTGTGCGTTCGGGACAAACCATTTTTGGGCCTTTGAGTCATTCTAGTTGCTTCAGGGAGTCCCTGTCTAGGTCTGTGCATGATGGAACGAGGAACCCAGAAAACTGTTGTCTTTGCATTTGAAATAATTAAAGGCTATTGGCATGATCATCGGAATGATTATATGAATAGCATTGTGCATTTCTCCATCTCTGCGAGTCCATAGAAGTGAACCGATTTGTGAATGAAAAAGGTAGGGAAGGGATGATTCCTAGGAAATAGGAAAATAGATGACGAAAGTAAGGTACACTGGGTCTATCTCTAGCTAGCTAGCTTCAGTATTGTATGATCGATTCAACGCAACTGGACCGTTGATGACGGGCAATCTCTTAATTGTCAACAATGCTGAAAGAGAGAACAAGCAGCTACAAAATTCTGTCACACTGACACAAGGGAAAAAAAGCAAGAGCAGAGCCAGGCATGATTAACTTGCAGTTACGCAAGTCCAACAACGCCGCGTGTCGGATGGTTTCTGTTTTCGTGTGAAAGATTGATCAAATCTAGCCGCACTGAAGTCCCCATTGTAGCATTATATGTCTGATCAAAAACATGTCACACTTTTATCCTGTATAGTAAGTACACTACTATTATTTATGTTCAAATAAAATCAAAATGGAAAATATGCACAGCAACACTGAGGAGTAACAGGCATTGCAACCTTAGAGGTCTCGTCATCTATTGTAATGAAATAAATCAGAATAATTCGGAAGTAGAGGCCATTCGTAAGAGAGACATTGTGTGCAATGCATAGATTTATTCGATAATTAAAAGGAGAAAAAGCACATTGTTGCTTAACGTATATCTGCATTCCCTTTTTACAAAAGCCTTCAATTAACTGTCATATGTCAGATTCACCTGTTTCATTCCACCTAACAGTAGTCATCGTCCTAAAGTGCAAACAAGGCAGCCTGTGTTCACAACCATTTTCATGTTGTTTTTCATTGTTGTTGATATTGTTTATGAATGCGTTCATCATTCAAATACAAGACAGTGCAAGCAACAGGATAGGGAAGGGAAGAGGTGAAAGAGTACTCAAGTTATCACAAAGGCAGATTTAATTCAAGTTTTGTCTCTGAGATTAAAGATGTCAGCCAACAAACCTGTAGCCGTTTCTGATTTTCTGAGTTCACAGAGAGCAGTTGAGAAATTGGGTGGGGAGAGAGGGAAGAGGGAACAATTTAATTTTCATGTAAATTGTATGCAATCTACATTCACAAGTTTCAGAACGTGTCAAACAACAATCTAATACTCTTTCGTTATAAAACCTTCTTAGAAAGGAGATTTCACTGTTTTCAAAATATCTGTCGATCAATCGATACAAAAATAAAAATTGCAGATTTTTTTTTACTTGTGTGTTTCTTTCACCACGAAGGTAAAAAATGAGTCCAAGCCTTGAGCTGCTCTCGCTCTGGGTTCTAACAAGCAGACATGGTGGAAAATACAATGACGGAAACTTGCATGTAAGAGGAAAGTGCAATATTTTGAAGGGGGGGGGGGCATACTTGGGAGGGGGGGGGTTGGCAAAGAAGGTTGGACAGTGCTAGCACCTTCTCGACAGAAACATACTTAAAGATGGAAAAGAACAAGAACCAATGTGACAACTAAATAGATGAACGGATAGGCAATTAGCAATGTACCGGTACCAAGTGCTGCGAACTTTCTGAGTCATATTATGATGCTAAGATGAAAATGTGGAGTTAGCGGTTTGCCTGCTTGCTATCCAAAGCCACCAAAATAATCAATGGCAGCAAGTGCAGGGATCGGCTGACAATATTACAGGAACCTGTAATTGATGTGTCCCTCCATTGCCCCTAAGAACCTTGATAACAGCATACTTCATCAACAGATTATACTGCTGATGATACTCAGACAACTAAAACAATTTTTTAATTATATTTATTACACAACAATCTTCCTACTGGCTGGCTGCACGTAGCAGGTACAAGAATCGATGACCCGTTAATAGTACTACCTCAAGGCAAACTTGTCATCTATCATGGAGGAAAACTCAATGACATCTAAGATTTGATGACATTTTCATCCTCAACAAAGCAGTAACTGAGCTTCCCTATGAACGATTTTCTCGTATGTAGCCACTCGTCAGACAGCTAATGGTAGCTTAATAAACATTCAAGCCCCTTTCTACAACCTCCATCTAAAAAATAGATGCAGCACTATATTCCACCTCGTCTTTCACTCACTCAGTCACTCAGTCACTCACTCACTCACTCACTTACTTACTCACTCACTCATCCATGCACTCACTCACTCATGTATTCACTCGCTCACGCACTCACGGACTCTCATTCCAATAATGTTCCCGTTTTAATCCATCCATTCATCTATTGGTCCACCCATCCATCCTTCCATCCATCCACCCATTCATTCATACATGATGTATATACTCACCTATCTATCTATCTATCTATCTATCTATCTATCTATCTATCTATCTATCTATCTATCTATCTATCTATCTAT
>JBCAUA010513827.1:2294-16928 GCA_038406235.1 Peronia verruculata | reverse complement strand
CCCCCCCCCCCCCCCCCCCCCCCCCCCCCCCCCCCCCCCCCCCCCCCCCCCCCCCCCCCCCCCCCCCCCCTCAAAAATTCAGAATTTGGAAATGTTGCTCGGACTGAGGCGTCTTCATCCTAACTCAGCAGATTTTTAATTGCCTAGGGCTCTTTTACGTGCATAACGTTTACACAAAAACTCCAAAATATATTAGTTCTGATCCGAAACGGCTAGACGTCGGGCTTCCTACCCAAGAAGCCAGGGGACCTATGAGTCACTGCAAAAAACGCTGGTTTCGATCTTCGTATTCTCCTCCCCCCCCCCCCCCTCTCCCCAATTGCAGGATCCATGCCATGAGTTTTCCACAGCGGGGCAGACGTCATACCGCATGGCCACGATGAGGCCTATTATAGCCTAACTTATCATTTATTTTCTACTCAAGACTGCTAATGTCATAGACACTTTGAACTCCAGAAGTTTCTATGGATAATTTAGAGTTAAGCAAGCCCCTTTGATGATCAATCTCTAGCGGTTTGTTGACAGACCTCACACTACGGATCACACTACGAAGATTAAAACTTGTATTTTCAGTGGCTCAACAGACCTCTGGCTTCTTGGGTAGGAAGCCCGACTTCTAGCCTTCTCGGATTAGAACGAATGTATTTTGGAGGTTATGTGTAAACGTTCCCCAGCATAGTTCAGACGTGTTTCTATCTCTGTGTTTGACGCAAGATTTACCACTCTATTGTAGAAGCTCATTCCACCATCACTTTTTTTTTTTTTTTTCGTTTCCTGTGATTTTTATTGCCCTGCAGTGTCTTTTTCCTTGGCATTTTCAAACTACCTCTTTTACAACTTTGTCTTCCTACTTTGCTTGTCACTATTATTATTATCATCATTGTTAAATATTATTATAAGTGTTAGCTACAATAGAACAAGGTTTTAAATCAATAATCAATCGCACAGGATGAGCACATCTGCCCAATTCGGAATTTGGGGAAAGCAATACGTTTTTTGAAATGACTTACAAGAAAAGCAGTTGACAAAATTATCAACATTTAACATGAATGGTCTCTCTAATATTAGACAGGAATCAGTATATTCTTTGATATAATATTACTTGTATGTCGAAATTCTTACCTGTTTCAGGAAATAAAATGCTTGTGTTTTGAAGAAATAAATTCCTGAGAGAGTGTGTGCAGATAATAAGATAACTGTTGAACTTGTTTCTAAAGTGGAAAGTTTGGACAAAAAAAAAAATAAAATAAAATAAATAAATAAAAATAAAATAAAATAAAATAATAATAATAATAATAATAAAATTGTCTCAGACCTATCAAGAGGATAAAAGGAATGTTCACCTAGAGGATCAAAGCTCTGGGCGATAGAGCATATCAGCTGTAAATCTGATATTAACCAAGATATAACTCAGTCGACATTGTCTAGTCTATGATCCATCGTCTTTTCACTAACTTAAACTTCTCAGTGTTATGAAGACAATAGATCTATAACGAAACTAGGATAATGGGTGCATGCACTCTGTCTGACTGCTATAGAAGAGAGCTAATCATTAGTAAAGGAAGGAAAGCTCTAAGTATTGCATTCTCATGCAAACCTGGAATAATTGTACATATTGTGTTTAAAACCTACCTAATTTTTATACAATGATAGTACAATCGCTGGAACTGTCACTTACACTTATAAAATTGATGACTACCACCATCGTACTCAGTCAAAATGGAAGTATGTCGATTTTTTCACCATATGAGGATTTTGATATCGTGTAAAAGCTTATTTCATATCCTTTCAGATGGTGCAATAAGTTTTGAGCTAGCTTTATTCTAGCCAGAGGTATTGCAGTTTAAAGAGATAAAGGGGGATTCCCCAGCAGTGACCCCAATTCCGAGAAAATCGAGTTTAAATGAACGTCTAACGCATAAATCTACATACCTACCTCAAAACAAAACACACAAACAAATGATTTTAATGAAGAAATATTTATAAATTGAGGGCAAAAACGATATCGTTTTGTTCAGAACTTTCGATTTATGCAATAAAAATCAATATATTTTGATCGCCCTTATCACATTCAAAGCCCGATTTCTCGGTTCTAGCCCAGCGACTTACGTCTCATTTCGACTGGCCGCAAGACATATTCCATCATTGACCCCGTTCCTTTGCTGGTTTCTGTGATTGTGACTACCTGAGACCTCTACACTCTTTGATATTGCAAACATGTCTTTCTCCGACTTAGAGGCTGTCTTGCGTTGTTTATATCAATAGGCCTACTGCACTAAAATAGAGGCCAGTATGGTAAGTAAATGGAGATAACTGAGTTCGGTTCGGGCGGAAAATAAAACATAATAATTATCTCCCCTTGAAGATTAGCTTTCTCCTCTTCTCAGTAGTAATAATGATCGTGGCTTTAAGAAAATCTGCATCACGGGCGCACTTCTTATGGCGACATACCGATATATGATATGACAAGGAATCTCAAAAATGAAATCTATTAAGCAAAACAGGCTGACACTTGACACGTTACATTTTTTATCCATCGTCACTATTATGAAGCATCGTTATTAGTTTCAACGTCGTTAGCAGCATTTTTCTCCTCCCCATCATCATCATCAGAACTTTACCCCCCCCCCCAAAAAAAAAAAATAAAAATAAAAATAAATAAATAAATAAATAAAATAGAAATATCTTAAAATTAAAAAAAAAAAAAAAAAGAAGAGGAAAAACAAAATGAAGAATTTTGAATAGAATTAATAAAAGAAACTAATATCGCTAGCCAAATGTTGGAGCTTGCGTGGGTCTTCGTCAGGGAAATAATTAAAACATTATAAAGTGTAAGTAGGTTATTGCTGTACACGAAAGGAAATTTCAGTTATCTTCATCATCATCATCATCATCATCATCATCATTTTCGTGCCTTTGTTCAATCTGTCGACATCTTCTATATCATACTTTCAGAATAGTTCATCAAACACTAATACATAATGAACTTCCGCATACATTATCGTGACGCATTATCATTTTCTTCTTCATACATCGTTATTATCGTCGTCATCATCATCACCTTCAACGTCATCTCTTTCATCATCTCTGTCGACCAGTTGCGTTTGAGAAACATTTGGATTCCAGTGGTAGGCAGTTTGCTGTAGAACATATTGTATTCCTCAACCGTCTCTAAATTTATCCTATTTAGCATAATTTTTATCAATTATCATCACCATCCCACTCGACATCGGCATTCATACGTTTACCTTTCATAGGAAAAAACAAACATACAAACAGCAATATCACATTATAAAAATCATGTATTTATATATTTGAAAGAGAGCTGTATAATATGTAAATTTTACTTAGAAATAGTAAAGAACTTATATAATAAATATTTCATATTAAGCAAAATGAAATTATCGTTACGGTGGCCCGTTTATTATTTTAGGGCTATTACATCCAGTGATGTATTCAGGCAAAATATTGATTGATAAAATGATTGGCAAAGAGGACCGACAGCTTTGGTGAGAGAGTTCTGAATATTTGTCCCCTATAAAACTTACACTGGTATTAAAATTGGCTTCCGTGACATTAAAATTGAAGATACCGGTACAGGTATTGTCATGGTCTTGCTATACTGCCTGGATCAAACTCGCCTCAGAGGCAATCAGAGCGTGACACCATCTAAAGTGGTACAGTAGTTCGCAAGCTGGGGGTGCGATGAAATAGCATAGCCTACCGCTAGTGTTTAGCTACTGGGTGTACGACAGACAAATAAAATATTATATTTTATTCAGCCAGGTTTGCCTTCTCCCTATAACAATAATAGAGAGCATTTATATAACGCTTATCCCCGTACAGCACAAACTCTAAGCGCTTTACGATGTATTTTATTTTTACCCCGACAGGCCTAAATAAAACACTCATAAACGTTCTCAGCTTCCAGGGAAGCATACAAGGCCCTTGCCCATACGTTCAAATCCTTATCAGTCTAACAATATCAATCATTGTCTATAGTAGAATATCCGTTTCAACCTAGAGTGGAGTCAGGAAATTTGTGTACATTGTCTTTCCGAAAGGACAAAATGTCGGGTTAGTTAGGATACGCACTCTGAACATTAGATGCTGAGTTCGACGGCCCAGCCGTTAAGCCACCGACACCATCGATATAGATCTATATTCTATCTTTCTGTCTGTCTTTTTTTTTTTTTTTCTATTTCATTCTTTATTTTTAGCATTAAATGTACATTAATGTTTTCCGGACTGACTGAAATATCATTTTCATGTCAGTGAAATAATTTGTTGTTTGGTGACAAACATTTGATGTTACCTTTTTTTTTTTTTTTTGCTTTCTTCAAATGTGATCTCATATTAATTAAAGAAGGTTGAAAGCAGGAGCAGCAAATTTGAATTCAACACTCCTCATGGCTGCCTCGCACACACAGAGAGAAACATAGAATCATTGATCTGAAGTCTTAGTTGGCAAACCCGTACATAAATTTGCTTTCCACTGTGTTAGCCTAGTGAACAAATCCGTGCAACACCCGGACCCAGCGTTTGGAGGGCGAGCTCTATATTCAACGCTGTAAAAATCAATTATAGATCTAGGGCGTGATCAGCTTGACTAACCCTTCACACGGATCTTATGAGTCATTCATAAAAATTCCATGAGCTCTGCTCTGAGTTAAAATGTCTGAGAAGTAATTCATATGCAGAAGTCGGGGATGAAGTCAACTCAATTTGATCCCATAGAAAGACAGGTCAAAAAGGGGATGGGAATTCTGTTGAGGTAAATTTTGATATGCAGCTAATGACTACCTCAAACAGACAGACTTAATTAACCCTCGAAGTGTCAAGGGATCTGATCTGTTCAAAGTAAATAATAATAATAATAATAGTGATTTTAATCGCTCCTGATACTCTGCATGTGAACAACTTCTCAAATTACTTATAAAAATTCCTAGTAAAGTATCCGGGTTTTCCCGTCATATATTGCCATGGGCGCAAATCTATCAATTCTTCAACATGAAAAAACGTCAAAGTGCTGGTGAAAATACAGTAATATCTTTAAACATTTGTAGGGTCAGATGATCACAAAACCAACACAGCTGCCAATGTTTTCGATTTGTTGGTGTTAATTTTAGTGTTGAAACACAGCCACCCTGAGGGGGGGGGGGGGGGGAGCGATTATGCTTAAGACCTGATACACAGACTACACTTCAATATCCTTCCTGATATTATGTTACTTAGCTTTCCTTGTGTTATTGGTTTGCCTTTTTCCTTTTATATAAAAACACAGTATGAACACAGTTCAACCACAGCCAAATTCCCAACATGGGAAGAGGTTTTCATCACATCCGGCCGAGTGAAACACATTCCTTCTTTGAAACTATTATGGCACAGAATTACAATGTTGCCCCGGCAGCTTTCAGGTCATTTTTTTTTTTTCAAAGCTTCAAAATAATCCAAAGAATTGGCAATGAACAGCATACAGCTGGTTGTATGTTCTACTGGCTATTTATTTGCGAGAAAATAGAATTAAATTTATATATAATAAAAAAAAATAAAAAATAAACTAAGCTAAACTAAGTAACTAAATCCAATGTATCTTGATATCCAAGTATGAGAAAAGATGGTTTTATTGTAGCTGATTATTCCTTGGTTCATCAGTTCAGATCTAAGTGTACCATTATTTGCTACTAAAATCAAGTGTAAGCATTCACTTAAGACAAGTGAAAAGTCCATACAACTAAGCTACATGCAGCTGAGAGTAAGCAAAGTAATTAACTATAGAACTTTATTAAGCGACTCTAAACACAAACGAACATGTCAAATCAAAAGAATTAAAATCAACCGCTCGTACTTAAGATCTCCAAGCATTTCTTTGTCATGGTGTTTACGTATTTTAAATGGTCCTATACTTCATTGACATAAAGACTTGATTTAATAACTAAGATGTTAAGGTTGGGTTTAGATAATTGCTTCCAGCAGAACGCTGTAACTACTGCTGTCTTTCTCATAGCTTGCATTGACTGTGACTTTGCTGTTCTTTCCTTTGTACTTAAAGAGATCGGCAGTGCCCTCCCACTTGTTTCCTTTCTTGCTGAGATGGAACCATTCCTCCCCACAGTGGACGGCCACTTTCTGAGCCCCTGGGACGGTTAGCTGAAATCTGGTCTTGTCAAGGTAAGGGCTGGTGGAGTTCAGGTGGAAAGGCTCGTCTAAAAAGCACATGTCTTTGTAAAATTTAGTGTAGGCTTTGAGATACGGTTGGCCTGTTTTGAAGCAACGCTCCACGTTGATGAGATAGTTGTAGACATTGGGAAGAGACTCGGCCGCGTCGGTTTCTGGGAGAGCAAAGATCATAAATTTATACCAGCCGTTGTCAGGAAAGCTCAGGTAGAAGAAGATGTTGTCGTTGTCTTGTCTCTGGATAAAAACATGCTCAGGGAACTCTTTGTCTGTAGAGCCCTGGGTCAGTTTTGTCACCACCTGGAGAAAGATAGACAGAGATTCAAGAAAGTGCTTTACCACGGGGAAAAAAAAATCTTGCATTTACAGATACCTATGATTAAAATGCACCTAATTCAGAGCCATTTTTTCCAAGTTTCCATGTAAACTGTTAAGAATTTCCTGAAAATTGAAGTCTTATTGTGAACAAAGACATATAACTAAAAGTCTTTTCAATTCAGTTGCATCGAAAGTTAATCTATCCTCTTGCCCGTTTGATGATGTAGTTACACTCCCAAATTGCACAAAAGCTGCCCATGTTTTAATGATATTAATGTTCCCCGATGTAAGCAAAGGAGATAAGCGCTTGTAACTCAGACATGACAACTCATAATGTAGACAAATGGATCTTTGATCACCATGACGATATCGCAAGGGGATTCCAAGCTAGTCTTTTTCAAAACTTGACTTTGAACGTGGATCTCTCTCTCTCTCTCTCTCTCTCTAGTATCCCCACCTTCCCCCTTTGGCCGTAATCCCACTACTCTGCCTATTTCTCTCTTTCTCTCGCTGGCTCATTCGTCCGTTCTCTCGTTCCTCTCTCTCTCTCTCTCTCTTTGTTTTTCTCATCTTCCTCTCCATGTTTCTAATGCTCTTTCACTATTTCTCAACAAACTAACTGAGGATCATCGTACTTCGAGGCCTCATCTCCGCTCCCACACAACTAGACATGAAGGATCTTTCTCTTTGCCAAGCCAGTCCTGTTTCACATCGGATTCCACATCATGTGTATTTACACTGGTACAATTTAACATCCTACGATGACAGCTTATGTGTCACATACTGATTCATCTAAGCCACTAGTTGATTTTCCACCATAAAATTTAACAAATGCTCTCTACTCATCAAACCTCAGATAAACTCCCTGTCATGATACACCGACTGCATTCTGTGTGTTGTGATATCCTATTTAAACCCAACTGAGATAAGGTCTGTAAACGGTCCGCTTCTTGGTAAACCAAAAATAAAATAGAAAACGAAGAAGAGGAGGAAACTGAGGTCTCTGGTGTAGGAAAAGAGCATTAAAAAGAAAGAAAGAAAGAAAGAAAGAAAGAAAGAAGAAGAAAAAGAAAGAAGGAAAGAAAGAAGGAAAGAAGAAAAAAGAATGAAAGAAAGAAAGAATGAAAAACATAGGAAGGAAGAAAGAAAAAAAAAATGAAAGAATGGAAGGAAGGAAAGGAGAAAAAGAGATAGGAAAGAAATAACGAAAGACAGGAATTGAGACAGAAAGAGGAAGATAACAAAGAAAGAAGGAAATAGAGAAGGAAAGAAGAAAGAACGAGGAAAATAAGAAAGAATGAATGAAAGAAAGAAGAAAGGAAGAGAGAAAGAGGAAGATTAAGAAAGAAAGATTGAAAATGGGAAGGAAGACAAAGAAAGAAAAAGGAAAAAACAGAGGAGAAAGAAAGAAAGAGAGAGAAAGAAAAGAGAGAAAGAAATGTATGAAATGGCAAATCTGAGATATAAAGTCTTTGATTAAGCGCATTTACCATCTGAATTAAATCATTTTCTATCATTTTAATTCTAGGATTCCATTAGATTAAGATATACCGTCAATTCATAGGGTCGAAGGAAAAACATTTGTTTTATTGCTTTGAAATTGTTATGATCTTTCCTTCCCGAAATATCGTCGGATTTTTCTGAAATCTTGTATTTTGCTTTTTTTAACGCCAGGTATTTCAGACTATTTGACGTAATCAAAATTAGAGTGCAAACGTATTGTCAAAGTAAAGAACAGCATACGGCTCGTGAAGCGAGATATAACGTACCGGTATGGTGATGTCACATCCGCAGCTTTATCTATATAATAATATTATAAAATTTGCAAGAAAACATATAATAGGCTTATGAACTCGAAAACTGCTGAATGAATCCATATGAAATATGGCACACAACACTGCTGCATTTTGGATCTGTGTTTCTATGTTGATAAATCCGAAAAATAAAGCTTACCATCTTTGATTCTTAATATGCGATAATAATTGAATAATAAACTGGGGAGGGCATTCAGATTGTTACTTGATGTGAAAAACTACATCTTGTTCACTCTGTGTTAAAAAGAGATATCATTCACGAGACCAAAAATCAATTCAATTTTGATTTTTTAAAGAGAAATTTTCAGAAACAAGAGGTTTTGTCAGTGTATTTAAGGAGAGAATGTGTGAAAATGGTTGCGCTTTGAATGTCATACGTGTCTCTTGAGAACAGTGAAGAGGGCGAAAGAAGTTGCGGGCTCCACAATACGAGAGTTGGTGCTTTGTTGTGTATTCAGCGGTGTAACTTATAGCGTAGGAGTGTTGCGGGTTTAGCTTCTTCTCGCACATTGACATCTTTCTTTCTTTCTTTCTTTCTTTCTTTCTTTCTTTCTTTCTTTCTGTAGCATTCTTTTCTTTCTTTGTCACCAGTCACGCCTGAACTTCAGTTTGATATGACAGCCAGGCGTGTGTTTACCAAATCCCATCTTTCAATCTCTCTCTCCTCTCTCTTTCTCTCTCTCTCTCTCTGTGTTTCTCTTTCTTTCTCTCTTACGGTTTCGTCAAGAGTATTCTCTATTTCAGATCAGTGACTTTACTTTTTTTTTCTTTATATTGTTCGGTTAAACTTAATATAAAACAAAGATTAGTAAAAGGTCTAATCCTGTCCTGGGACCTTTCGGCCACCCTGTGTTTGTTTCTTAGGCTACCGTGATTTTTGTGTCTTTCTGAATTAGATCTATTTGATTTAATTTTCAGATATTCCTGATATTTTTGTTATTTCACTTATTGAGACGTGTTGCTGTTAGATTTTTTTTCTTCTTCTTCACAAATTATTAAAAACGATTTGCCCATGCATTACGCTCATTTCTTTATCGTCAGTCTGTATTCTGGAACTTTCCAGACACCCTAGCCTGCACAACACATAAAAAAAAAGACGTTTTTAGAGAATAAAGTACCTAGTGATGCAATGTGCTGTCTATTAATGTTGAGTAAGGTTATATTGAATGAGTGAGGAAATGGTTAAAATGTGACGAAAAAGAAACCATGTTTGGTTTGGTTTGTGTTTGGGTTTAACGGCACATTTGCACAATAAGGGCTACATTGTGCCTAACACGATGGGTACATTTACACGGTAAAATTCTGATCAAGGTCTATATAGATAAAATGTAGCCCTGAACGGACATCGCGTTTATGAGTTATTTAAGGTTATCAAGATGTGTGTATAAATTTGGGTTATCAAATACTGTAGAACAAAGCTAAAAGATGGATGGAAGCAGTTTTGGGGTATGTCAAAGTCAGCTGGAAAGTATCAACGGGCGCCAGGTCAAGAACATCTTAAAATAGAGTCTGGAAGACATAAGCAAGATCTCGCTACCAGTTATGTACAACGCATTTGAAAAAAAAAAAAAAAGGACCGCACTTTTAAGCACAGTATCTTCATTGAATTCAAAGTAACGTTCTACAACACCAGAAAAGACATATTATCTCTGTTGTTACCTCATTCTCCAGCAAAAACTGCTTTTCTTTTCTTCCTTTTTCTTTTCTTTCGTTGTTGTTGCTGTTGTTCCTCTTATTGTTGTTGTTATTTTATGTTAATGTTGTTGTTGTTGTGGTTGTTTAATATATGTAAAAAGAGATGTCGCAAAACTAAAAATAAATAAATAAATAAATAATAAAAAAATTTTAAAAAACAACCTCGAAACAGAAATTTTCGTAGCAAAAACGTTTTGAAAAAGAACATCACAGCGCTTTTCCTTCTGCATTCTAGGGGCCACTTTGCGCCATCTCATTACTCTCCTGGTAATACATGTACTATGTGGTAAACCAGTAAATTCTCACAAGTGAATAACTACCAGGATACTCCTGTGCTGTAAGAGTCGGTAAGGAAGGTTCGGGCGTAATGGGCGTAATATGCGACATCTAACGAATTATTCACATTTATTATATGACTCGTCACTAAGCTAAACCATCAATTTACTTTGGTAGGTGTCACAATTTCTTTAAACTCTCGAGTGACTAAATGCAGCTTGAGTCGGTGGCAATACGTGTCTTGAAACTTGAGTAGTTTAAACAACAACAACAACAACACCAACACCAACACCACCAACAACAACAACAATAGCAACAACAACAACAACGACAACAGAAACAATTGACATTTTAGGCAAGAATGCAGTCTTATTCTGATAATCCTTGTATTGTTTCATTTGGGCAAGATAGAAAGTGTGTTGTCTTACTTATGCAAGGTTGTAGAGGGGATTGGCCTATTTAAGCGAGGTATGAAGTGTGTTGTCTTATTTGTGCATGATGTAAAGTGCATTGTCTTGTACAATATATAAGGCAGTTTGTCTTCTTTGTGCAAGATGTAAAGCGCATATTGTCTTATTTATGCACGATATAACGACTCGACTACTGGAACAGATAGACTGTTTGGCACATCAAGGAGTAAGTGCAAGGGGAATTGCTTATAATTATTTTTTGTCTAAATACACTACCTACTGACTCACCATTGAATAATATTAGCTGTATGAATGAGATCCCCTCAATTGTCAACCGTCTCTAGAGATCTATCATTAAAAAATGTACAATGTTTCCTAAATTGTTGTTGTTGTTGTTAATATATTGTTGTTGTAAATATTTAATAGTTAATAATAATAATAGTTAATGTATATGTTGTTGTAAATATTTATTTAGGCTTACCCTGGTCTACACATTATTCAATTTTTAACTGCGAAGTGTTTGTCAAAGTGCATAAAGTACACACGTGACCTCCGAAAGATCTCCACTGCATCTGAGAAAGCTAAACATCAGGCTTCTCTATTCAAGAAGCCAGGGGACTGCTGATTCACTGAAAAAGGCAGGTTCAAATCATTTCCTATACACAGGTAGGATTCGAACCTACCATTTTCATCAAGAGACAGGCGCCTAACCCATCGACCATGTTAGTCCCTCCAACTTTGTGTGGCTTACTAATTAATAATGTTTCTTACAGTGATCTTCCCCCCCCCCCCACCCCCACTCGGGCCGCCATCCCCTCCCCCTCTCTCCCTTCCCTATTCTTCCTTCCCTGGCTTGCAAGTATGTGTGAGTGTGTGTATGTGTGTGTGTGAGTGTGTGTGTATGTGTGTGTGTATGTGTGTGTGTGTGTGTGTGTGTGTAGGATTATCTCAGCTTTTTGAGAGGTTGTCTGTCTTTGCTGATAATTTTTTGCAGGCAGAAATTTGGAGTTTGGAAATTTCGTCCCCACAGCGGCAGGCCGCCTACTCTTTCATCGATTTTGAACTGCCATGGGTTAGAAACTGCGTAACGTATACTGTGGACCTCCGAAATATATTCGCCCTTATCCGAGAAGGCTAGACGTCGGGCTTCCCCACCCAGAGGACGATTGAGGACCGTTGAATCACTGTTAATAATGCAGGTCTTTCAATCCTTGTGTCTTTCCATCTCTCGATAAGAGGTCATCTGAGTCAACCACAACCCGCAACCTCACCGACGTGAGTTGTTTCCACCCTGAAGCAGATGCCAAACCACAGAGCCACTGCGCTGCCCCCCCCCCTCCCGGGTTGCTGTGGTGCATCCTTGTAATCCCTATATATATATGAAGTCAGATAGGCAAGGGTTTACTTCCTCCATGCCGATTACGATCTTCACTTTAGTATTAGGTAAACAGCACATCCATATTGACATGTGACACGAGTCCCCAACCTGCCAACCTGCGTGCCGAGTAATACCGGGATGTTTCTGCGCACAGCAATACTGCTCTCTTCCTGGCAGAACGTCGAATATGCATAACTAGGTCAAATTGTTATTATTATTATTGCCATTATTACTGGCTATATTTGAATTTCCGATGTCAGGACCCATCTTGCGTTCTTGTACCCATGTCTGTATCTTGAAGAATAAGGATGTTACCAGTTTTTATTTTTATTTTTTGTATTTTTATCTATATTTGTTTTTCTTTTTGTATGAAAATTGTTTATTATTTTTCATTTTATTATTTATTATTATTGTTATTATTTTGATAGACCCATTGCTATTTGAAATAAAAACAATCTTGCAAGGTACAGTTAAAGGAGGCCAGAGACGGGGAAGACAGAGAAAGAGGTGGGAAGATAACATACAGGAATGGACAGGACTCCCAGAAGCCCAGAGGGTGGTGAAAGATAGGGACAGAGGGAGGAAAGTAGTGAACAAGTCTTTAAAGGTGCCCAATGACATCTACCAAGTCTAGGGATAAGTGTAGTGACGAAGTGGTTGCTATTTACTAAAAAAATAGATTGAAATGGTATTTCGGCTCTCCTGTGAAATAACATATTATAACTTCTTGACTATGCGGCATTTTGTCAGAAGATGGCTGAATAGCATGTAGCAGCTGCTGCAGGCTCGTTACAGCGCAGGTATGCTAGCCTATTTTATATATTACGCAGCGCTAATCAGGCTGAAGAGAAGGATAGAGGAAGACTCTCCAAAAGATGCTGTTGCAAGCAGAAAAGCCATGGCGTCTGTCCTCTCTTGGGCTCTAATTTCTTTACCTCTAAAAGATTGAAGGCACTGACAAAGATAATCGTTCCGAGGACGTCTAGCCGAGAGGTTCAGCGCCTGCCTTTCAGTAAAAACGTTTGACTCTCCGTAAAAACAAACCGGGGGATGGGAAAGATTTGCAACCTGTTTGCTTTATTTGAGTGACTCAGTCATGGCTTTCTTGGGTTTAGGGAAGCCCAACATCTAGCCTTCTCGAATAAAGGTGAAAATGTTTTAGAGACCCCATGCGTTCTTAATTGTACGTTGCAGAATCCTTGGAAGTTAAAAATTAAGAGGGATGCCAGGTAGAGGGGCCACTGTACAGACACAACTTTCTAAAAAGCTCCAAAAAATATTTTCGACCAATCAATGTGGACACGTCTTTATGTTGGGATGGCTCTAAACTTACTATTAGGATTAAAAATTGCATACAAAGTGATAAAGACCTAAAGTTACCCCGGCCCTTTGCCTGCTTTCTTTCGATAGACCTGTAGCAGAGACCTACCGGTAGTAGTCCCTGCATAGCAGTTTGTGTGTGTGTGTGTGTGTGTGTGTGTGTGTGTATGTTTTACCACACACATTATTAAAATGTTTTTAAAAAATCACTTTTGACCATTTTGTTTGACAAAGTACATCACAACAAATTCCGAAAACTTCTTGTATAAGACAAGTGTTTTCATCTTAAAATACTGTTTTTTTTTTTTTTTTAAATCTATCTTTTAACTAGCAAGAAGTTACCCTGTTCGTTCCACGCCCCTTATGTCTGACAATGGAAAGAAAAAGGGTTGGTCACAAAAGAACACACACAGATACACACACAAAAAAATCTCCATTTTCAAACGGCTATAGTAGTTCGATTCCAAAACAATTTGACATAAGGTTAGACATTCATAGAGTTAAGTAGCGCGAGGTGTTTATGTCCTAGTGAGGATCTTTGTGATCAGATATCTCCAGCGAAGCATCCATGCGTGAACACAAATACATTACATAAAAAGGACATTCAGGCTAGAAGAATAATTTATGAAAACATCCGCTTACTAGCTATTCGTCATGACAAGTTAGATGTTCTGGTTTTCGGATGATATAGGTGAACTTTTTCATAAAACAAGAGATTTTAGCTTTTTCTGTCTAGTTTTTGTAAGGGTTCATTTCTTAGATACACGTTCCCTAAAAGGGCCCTAAGCGTAAAATACTTCACTCTCAAAAATGAAGTATTTCCCTCACTGAGCATTGTGTATTCTCAACAGTTGTGTCTTGTTGTGTTGGGGTCTAACGACCACGCGATGCTAACGACACATCAGCACAATTAGGCCATATTGTGTCAAGCACTGCAATATACGTTTACACGAAGAGAGGAAAGAGAGCGGGACAGGAGACAGGAGCAAGGAGAGAGAGAGAGAAGAGATCTATATCTCCAATGGAATGTCAAGGCTGGCACTCCATGGGAGACACCCCACCGCTGACGTGCTTACACCGCCTGCAGGTGGGAGCACAGAACCTATTTATATACCCCGAGTCCCCGCTGGGGTTTACATGACATGTGCGGGTACGGTATGTAAAATGATCAGTCAGTGCTTTTATTCTGTCTAGAATGTCGCGCAACAAGGCAAATGCCTTATGTTTGGGGGGGGGGGGGGGGGGG
>JBCAUA010513717.1:0-16929 GCA_038406235.1 Peronia verruculata | reverse complement strand
TTTTTACCACGGTTGTGGACAGCTGAGATAACCACCACTACAGGAGGTTGAAAAGCTTATAAAAACCATAACCATGTAGTTGATGATGGAAGATGTTGCCGGAGTGAGTACGCTTTGGAGAGGGAGAACAGCAAGGAGTAATATTTATTACAAAACATGAAGTTGGTCTTCAAATATGAGAACATTTTCTCATTCAGGCGAGACCTTTGAGACTCGGGACGTCTTTTGAAGCAGTATATATCTTGTATTAATTAATGTATTTCTTTCTTTCTTTCTTTATGATGTTAAATGTTTATTTAAATCTTCATCATCAATAGTCACACAACAAGAAACCCAAGCAAAGAACTGTATCCGGTGTCAATGAACGTTCGAGTGTTTCCTCTAGCCACGTGGAAGGACATCTACTTTGGGTCTGACAGTGAAAGGATCTGAACTGCTAACTGGCGATGTTTATTGTCAAATGAAAGACAGTAATCGAGACTAATTATTTCTGTTATCCTTTGCTAAAATTCGTGGAGTTAAACACTATGTATTCGTGTATATGACACAGTCCCTTACTTTGTGTTCATAAATTTGCTTGCATATCAAAACCAAAGCTGATGTCTGATGGTGTGGGATATTTGCATATCAATATCAGGGATCAAGGGAAGTGAAGGTTGCCGCAAGTAACAACACTCTAAGCTGTTGATCACTGATTATGTAAGTTATTTTTTGAAATGCAATATTTCCTCTGTTTCTTCTCTGACATCTCCTTGACGGTATCTGCCTGGTTTCTTGTCGGTTTGTCTGCCTGTTTTTATTTTTTATTTTTTAATATTCCTGTCTGTCTAGCTGTCTGCTTGCCTGCCTATTTGTCTGCCTCTCTTCTTGCCAGTCAGTGTGTCTTTCTTCTCACACATATTACAGATAACGAGTAGACGTATACCAATAGCAAATGCTCATCCTCACAAATGTTTGACCCCGCACGTGTGCATGCAGGTGCATGTGTCATATACGCATTTCTGTTGGTGAGGAGTGATAGCCGCAGGGGTGAGCAGGAAGATGGTTGATGACTTCAAAATGTTTCATCCACGCATTCATTATCTGTTCTGATCTCTCTTTACATTATATCTTCTGGCCGATCTCTTACTTTATTCAGTGTCTGCAGTCGTGTGCGAACTTCGTTCCATGCACATCTCGTCACGGGTGCACGAGATGCTTGTTCATACATGCACATTTATTTCATGCATTCTATTCTGCTATTTGTTTGCTTGCATGCCTTTTTCAACCTTCCGTCCAATTTCAATCACCGCTCCACCCGCCCCAACGCATGGTTATGGTTTTTATAAGCTTTTCAACCTCCTGTAGTGGTGGTTATCTCAGCTGTCCACAACCGTGGTAAAAAAATAACATAACACTATTGTGTTATGTGATTAACGACTATCAAAAATCGTATGAATGCCTCAACGCATGTCTCCAGGACTCGTTCTTCTATCCATCCATCGGTCCGTCATCCGTCTCTCTGTCATTCTATGTATATGTCTTTCAGTCTCTTTTTCGTTTCTTTGTCTGTCACTCCGTTGGACCCCCTCTCTCCTGACTGCCATCCATCCATCCATCCATCCATCCATCCATCCATCTGTCAGCCTGTCTGTCCATCCACAAATCAGTCTCTCTGTATGTCTATCCGTTTGTACGACAGTCCACCACCTAACCATCCATCCTCAAAATGTTCCATGTGTATGACATTCTCCAGAGTACACATGACTCTTTCTTTTTTTTTTTTTTACCTGCCATTCCCAACTCTTTCTCTTCTCTCTCTCTCTCTCTCTCCTGCACATGAGCAGCTAGAAGGTTCTGTCATGCCAGTGGCAAGGATAGACAGACGGTGGAGAGGGCCGGGCTTACCTGAGTGAGAGAGGTCGGCATACGCGTGGCTCAGGTCGTCACTTTCCCACGCTAGTCTTCGGATTTAATATACAAGTAGATATAGAGACCACTGGTTCTCACATCTCATGGATACGGCGGCTTTTAAGACATTGGATGGGTAGACGGATGGATGCATGTATGGATGGAGGGATGGATGATATCCACATATTCATCCGTATCGCTGCTGCATGAAGTGATATCTATTGATGATTTCTGAAGCTCGACAAACGCCCATTTGTGTCGGAATATTTCATTTAATTATCAGATGGATACATGAAGTCATCCTGAATAATGTTTAGTTTTGATATCATGCAAGTCTTTTGACGTGAGCGTTAATGTGTGCATGGTTTTCGTCAACAGCTTTGTTCGCTTTGATATATTTAGGTTGATGAGTAAATATGGACCAGTAAAGACAATCCGTTCTTCAAGATCTTTAAAACTGCGACAGCTTTGAGAGTCCCCGTGGCATGCATACCTGTGTGTGCCACACTCCGCATGCGTCTGTCTGCCGCGCATGTATAGCCTTCTCTCTGTCAGTCGGTGAGTACGTGGATTTGAGGCGGTTGGAAGGGAATGGGGCGGGGGGATACAGGTAGGGAACAAAGCAGGGAGAGGGATAGATGGGATAAAGATGTATGAGGAGTATAGCAGGAACGACGTTGACCCTGGGGGAAAGGGGAAGAACTGGGTAGGGAATAGAGATGGGAGGAGGGGAGAGAACTACATTCGGTGGAGATGTAAGGGGATTAGAGAGGGGAGATGAGGAGGGAGTAAAGTCATAATATGCAGTATGATAAAATTTAATGTCTCGTAGCAAGTCAAAATGAGTTTATGTTGATTTATAATCAAATTAAGTTATTACTATCAAGTTGAACCTTTATTCATACACGTTCATATGATGCTCAACAATTCTGAGCCAGACTAATTATAGCCAGAGACATTGCAAGTTGTAAGACAAAGTGGAAAAAGTCCGGAAAGATGGGCAAAAAATGAACAGTTTAGCACGGAGATCTAAACATTCACCTCAAAACATCCTGATGTATTAAAATTTCCCCCCCAAAAAGCAACAGTTTGTCATTGAAACTTCTCTCTCAATTTCTGCACTATTTAAACATCGATCTATATCAGACCATCAATAACAAAATGTTGCTTTTATCTCTCCATAGCAACATTTGTCTAAAAACGAGAGAGAGAGAGAAAGAGAGAGAGAGAGAGAGAGAGAGCCAGCGAGAGAAAGCGATCCAGCAAGAGAGAGAGAGAGCGAGCCAGCGAGTGAGAATAATGATTTCCTTTGGTCAAACTGAAATCATAAAAAAAATGTCTGAGTCCAAAATAGGCTACTTATTTTTCTACTTGGCAAGTTAAAAAAGAAAACTATTGCAGTTTAAAATAAGCTCATAACTATAATGTAAGTCATTCGTTTAATTACTACCTATTTCCAGTTGCACGTTCTTTGCTTCTGAGATAAATAAGAAACATTCAGGGGGAAAAATCTACGGACGGATGAACTGTCCGGTGGTCGAAAGAAGATAAGGATCGGAAGGGAGGCTATGAATGAAAAGAAAGTGAGATATAAATTAGGGTTGAGGGGAGATACGGAGGAAGGAAGAGAGGAAAAAGTTGGAGAAGGAAAAAGAGAGGGAGGGAGGAGAAAAACAGAGATTTTTTTCTTTTGTTTAATCATTTACCCGTGTTGGTCAGAATGGGACATATAGCTTGGATCTCCTCCCCCCCCCCCCCCCGTCCCCCTCCGACAATGAAAAAAAAAAAATGAAAAAGAGAATTAATTTAAAAAAAAAAAAACGGATAAAAAAGGAAAGGGGTGAAAAGAAAAATGAAGAGGACAGACAAAGAATGAAGCTCGAAACTCGCATTTCAGTTGAGTCTAGATATTATTGTTCTAACAATAATATTAGATTTGAAATGAGATAGCCGAAAGAAATCACATGAGACACGGGAAATAAATCGTAAAATGATTCTCATTCATATGTTGCGTACGTTAGGCTCCCCTTATTCCTAGTTATTAAACTAACCAAAAACAACAACAACAACAACTGTTGGTCTCCATTAGTCTCATTCACCAACTCTGATACAGTTCCTTTTATTACAAAATTAATAACATCTCCCTCCGCCAGTGAACCACCTCCCTCCTTCCCTCCGCTTCCTACGTTCTTTCTGACGAGCTCTCGGTCGTACTCCGGTGTTTCGCTGTGCCAGACACGTTCTATGTAAAAATTTCATTGTAATTTCTGTGACTGTAAATTTCATTGTAATTTCTGTGATTGTTTTTTCCTCATTTGTTTCACTTTATGATTCACATGTATCATACTTCATTATTTTATCCCTAAAAAAAACTTTTGTCTAAATTGCAACTTTATAATTCTACGAACTGTCAAATAAAATCAAGCAAACCAGCAAGTATACTGCAGATCGGATCGCCTCTCCTTCTGCCCTCTCCAGTCTTTGTTAAAATGTTTCTGTGCACTTAAATGTAGGCCTACTTACTTTGATGTAGATCTAAGCATTTGTCTATTCTCCATGGCCTAAAATGAGACAAATTTTATTGTCTTGACGCTGTGAGCATAAATTGTTAACCACTATCTCACCCACAATTGATTGTGATATGGCATGATGTTGTGAAGGGGAGACGACACACGCTAGCAGACGACTCACATGACCACCAACCGGTGAGGTTGTGAATGAGCTGATCCACCCGAATCTAGTAAACATGAGCCAAAGCAACAATTTTAAGTGTGTAACGTGCACTGCGCCAGTTAATATCGCTGTCATCAAGTATTGTAAGTTGATATGTATTTATTTGTTTTTTTTTAGATCCAGATTTAGACTATCAATGTCGTTTTACCGAAAACTTTCTCAGTGTTTCTCTTTGGATTCGCGTTATCCAATTATGATATTATGCCTATGGCTAATGGAATTTGTACTACGACCTTTGTTCATTCACGTACATGGAGCTTTTGTCGTAAAACGGTAATTTGTCCCTAGGTCAAGGTAATTTCGTGCCCATCAACACATTGGCCCAAAATAGAGAGTATAGAGCCAGACCTAAATCTAGATCTAGATCTAGATATCTAGATCTAAGTTTCTTGGTATGCAACGATGACTGAAGGGTCAGTGCCCAAGCCCCAAGGGGAGTGTTGGCATCAGATTTACTTGGTGTCAGCACCAGAATGAAGTGCAATTTTACATAGAGCATATAGATCTAGATCTACCAAAATAGTGTGCAAATTCACCCAATCTACTTATCCCGTTCTCTACCTAGAGATCTAGATCTAGATAAGTCAATAAGATCTAGATCTAGATCTAGATCAAAATGAAGACCATATCAACATCTAATCTAGACCTATAAAAATACAATAGAACTGTCAGACCAGACAACTTGACTGTAATGATAAAATCTCTGTCAAATTTTCGAGCCCACTTGGCTCTTCGCCAGGGCAATAATGAAAACGTAAAAATTTTATGTAAATAGGGTATTGCTGTAGATCTACACGAAAAGTCAATAAAATGATTTTAATAATTTTAAGATAATAAAATGATTTGTTTTTGTAAAGGAGAGGCTTTTTAATGTTGTTTGAGAAGGAATTAAAAAATACATTATTAAAGCAATATGTTGATCCAGAGTCCAGTCATAGATCTATTTGATCAGGAGTCCTGTGGGAAGGCTACAGGTCTAGATCTATAGATCAAGATCTCATCATAGAACTAACTCCGGGAAATTATGTCTAAAACTATTGTAAGATAGCTGGAGGATATATGAAAAAGTGTTGTTTTCTGTTATCCAATATCTATGTAAAATTTATATTCGCAATCTCATTTTATGACAGTCAAACCAGGATCTGTAGTTATACGTCTGATCTTTTGTTTCTCTTTCAGGGGGTAAAAGAAATGAAACGTTGATTCTCCCAACAAACCCATCATTGAGTGTTACATTGGGACAGGATGAAGTAAGTAGAGATGCATTAGATCTGAAATTAAATCTAGAACTGTTTTTTTTTTTTTTTATATCATTGAATGTTGTTAATTGTTCATCTTTTTCTGGCTTATTTGACCATTCATAGTCACTGAACTATGGTTATTTGCACTAATTAGGATTTTGTTTTCATTCATGCTGAACCTTTGCATGAAATGGAGGATACAGATTTTGAGGAAATTGTGTGAAACTCTTTATCCCCTTCTCTTAAACATTAATTGTCCTTTTGATAAAGAAATGCGTCTGCATGTAGACTTGATTCTTTGTTGCTACATTATTTTAACCTAGATAGTATTATATATATCTATGACCCCTTTGCATGGATGAATTATGTTTGGCATAGTTTCATTATGGAAACAACATGAGTTTTGTTTGCTTTATTTGCTCATAGTTGCGGGCAAAGACATCAGTGGCAGTTAGCAAAGACTTTAGAGAAGACAGGATGTGGCTGAATGGAAAGTAAGACACCATAATAAGTACTGATATTTTGCTCCTGTTTTTATTATAAAGTTTACATCCTTAGAAAAAACTGTTTTGAGATAATGTATCATTAATTGGATTGTATTAATTATTCAGGTAAACAATACGCACTGAAAATTGATTGACAGAGATTCACTTCTTCTCTTATTTCCATTTATTGCATATTATGTATATGACCCATTCTCAGAATGTCAACACTAAAAAAATGTTTCAATCTTTCCAAATGTCAAAAAAAAAAAAAAGAATTCTCCTATTCTTTTAAGTTCTGTGTAGTCTTTAGTAGGTTGTTTATTGTTTTTTCTTTTATCAAGCTAAGAAGATTACTGAGCAAGACATTTGAACAGTAAAGCTGAGTACAGTGAATGGTCTCCTTTGACTCAGTTGTAACTGATGGCACATAGACTAAGTGATTGTAAAGTATGATACACTGAAGACTTTATTATCTTTCATCAAAGAAAAGCTCCACAGTTCACCTGCTGAGCTGCTTGTGCCGGCATGGTGGTAACTTACGCCCTGGTCATAACCTCTTTCATTGTGATGATCCACACATTTGCAGCGAGAGTTCTCATTCTTAAATGATTGTACCAACATTGTTCTCAGTTCACTGAAGAGTTAGCTTGGCATAGTTCCGTTCGTTATGTATAGCAAGCAGAGCAACGAAGTTTGGATGTCGACAGCAGGGAAGGCATGGTTGTAACACTATGACATAGGCATACACGCATTGTAATCTGATCCATTGCAAAAAGCCTCAGTTCTTGGCAGCATTGTAAATAATTTGAGACGCAACACCATGAAATCAGGAGCTCATTAGATTTTGAGCATTTGTCTTGCAGCCAGTCAAAATGAGACGTCTGTCAGTTTTTCACCATGTGAGGTTTTTGGTATCCTGTGAAAGCTTGTTTCATACCCTTTCAGGTGGTGAAAAAAGTGTTGAGCTAGCAGAGATATTGAAATTTAAAGAGACAAGGAGGGACCACTGGCAATGACTGAAATTCCAAGAGTTTAAATGAACTGTCAGATGCATAATCTACATACCTACCTCAGTAAAAAAACCTGATTTAAATGAAGAAATATTTATAAATCAAGGGTAAGACCAATACTGACTTGTTGAGAAATGAATGCACTTTCAATTTCAGCAACTGAAAAAAAAATTCAGAAGTGAATGCGCTCTTGATTTCTGCAATAAAATAAAATGTCGTCACATTTAAAACCCCAATTTCTCTGTTCTAGCTCAGCGACTTATATCTCATTTCAACTGACCATGAGACATATGAGTTGTTATATCACCGTGAAGGTTATTCATTTCTCCTTTTGTCTGTGTAAAAATTTTGTTTTATTGTAAGTAGAAGTTGAGATTGTGGGGCACCCTGTTGCAGCAGCTGAAATTAGTGACAAAATGGTGGATCATTTTTGTAAATCACTTGTAATCCTTATTAGGCGATGCCACTGAATTACATTTTTTTAAGCTTTCACTCAGTCTGTTTCAGCAAATTTAACTCTGAAATTACATTTTTAGACTGATATAGAAGGATTCTAGAAAAAAAAAATTCATTAAAAATCCATTCACTGTTGAAAAACATGCGATTTCTTTGGTCGCCTCAGTTTGATGAGCGCCTGATTTGTTTGGCTGCGTCTCATTTCATACAATGTAGAACTGATACATATATTTTTAGAATCTTCGCAGGTCAGGTGAACTGGTTAATACGCAACAAAAACAGACTTGATATGACACACAGTGTTATGACTAAGTTCACATTTGAGAAGCTTTTCTGTTTATAAAATCCGATTACTGTTAAGATTGGACTATTTTTTTTAATAGATTCTAGCACCTTTTATTTCGTCAGGCCATGTGTTGACTGCGTTATTGGTTTTGTTGCTGTATTTAGGTGACATAAAAATAGCCACCCCAGGATGCGACCAAAAAATAGGGTAATAAACATTCTAAAGTCAATAGTCTTCTATTTGTGGATTTTGATTGTTTTCCTATCGCACACTATTTCTTTTGTTATTTCTCAGCCCTAAAGATCTGGTTTCATACAAATCCCTACCTTTGGCCATTTGTCAAAGAGAAAGAAAAAGAGGTACTGAGCCTGATTTTACCTCTTGAGAGTGGGTCATATGCAGGTCATCATATATTATGCTTTGTGTCATTTAATATCTATGTCAGATGTAATGTTGTTTTGTGTAGCTTGAAATACTTCTAAGTACAAAGTACACAGTTATAATTATTAAAGACAGATTTTCTCCCATTCAAATAACATGTGTTCTTCTACATTAGACTTTACATCAAAATAACCATCTCAATACAGTTTAGATTTTTTCAATTTTGAATGTTCAGGAAAGAGAGAAAATTGTTCTGAACATTTTCCAACAGTTATGAGAGGATTGAATTTTGTTTACAAGTTATTTTATAATGAAATTGAATGGACAAATGAAGAGATCCAGAGAGTCATCACTCTCAAAATGCAAGAATTATCTTGAATTTGCTCAACCCTTGCTTACTATCCTCAGGGAACAATCTATAGACAGCCCTCGAATACAGAATGTTCTAAAAGAAAGTAAGTAAAGCATTGATGGCTGACATTTCTGGATTTATAGAATTAAAAATAGTCTAGTTTCATTAGGCAGCTCTGACAGTTGAATTCATAGAAGATGAAAAGTTTGATATCTACAGGTAGATATGCATATATTTGTCATTAAGGCTAACGTTGATTATTTGAAAAAAAAAGTTATTTTTGGCCTCTGATTGTGACAGCATACCTGAGTCAAAACATGACTTGAGGCCTGAGAGAAGAGAGAAAGTTGACATTATACACTATTAAAATCTATGTTTATTAGGAGAGAAAAGATTTCAAAGACACATTTTTAATGTAGCCATGGATATCTAACATAATCCAATCGGGTGAGAGTTGATTTGATCCTCAGATGCATCTTGTAGCAGCGGAATTTAAAATCTTGTGTTGCTTGAATAGACTTAAAAAAGATGAATTGTTAATGATAATTTATTTAATTAATTTGGTAATGGTGTTTTCAGTTTGCAAAATTTATGCTGTTCTATGAAGTGAACACACCTACAGATCATTGATAAATTGGTCGGCGTTTCGCACCGTCCAGAATGGTTTAAAACTAAATACTGTTCTGTTTTGATTTACAGATACTTGACACATTTTGATAGAAAAAGCAATTGAAAATGTATGAAAGTGACAGTAGAATTAGAGAATTTAGTCTCAGTTTATGTCTATGTTATTGATATTATAATTGGCTATTTATAATGAAGTAATTTCATTTTTATGTGCGAATTATGCGTAAATGGTCTTTGCTGTTTGGAAGCTACAACTGATAATGATAGACAATAGAAAGTTTCTGTTTTTCTTTTAAATTTAGTTAGGAGGAGAGCTCACAAGCGATCTGCGGATGCCAAGATTGACAGCGATTTGTTTAAACATGTACATATAGTGTCTGAGAACAACTTTCCCACAGCTGCTGGCTTGGCCTCTTCTGCTGCTGGCTATGCATGTTTAGGTGGGTATTGTTTCCTTTATGTTTTGAACCTTGTGACTGTGATCTCCCTGGACCTTTTTTTTCCCCCTGAAATTTAATTTTTGAAGTTGAAAGAACAGCTTGCGTTCTCATTGTTAATGCTGAATTCATGATATGGATAGCAACAACACATGGATACTAACTTGTCATCTTTAGTATAACAGCATGTCTGGCTTTCAACATTATTCTCAGTACTTTTTGTGTGATAGACTGGGAAAGGAAATGGTTGGGATTTCTTCCAGTACCACAGTATGTATTTATCAGTTAATATTCCTGATCAATCAGTAGTAGAGACTCATGTTTCCAGGCAGCTGAAAAAGAATACAGCACATTTCTATACTTGTGCTGCTTTGTAGTATGTAGGTGCTCATCAATGATGTTTTTTTTTTTTTTAATTTAATGAAATAAGCAGTTATGCATTTCATCTTCCTAAAACAGTTTTGTATTATCATTTAATCAGATATTTGTTTCATTTATGCTGATTTTAAGGTAAGGACGAGAATGAGTTTTTTTTTTTTTTTTAGAATGAAGAAATCCATTTTAGGTGAATTTGCCAAAAAAAAAAAAAAAGGGTAGAATTCATCAAATGTAAAAGATTCAACCATTCAATTATGACAAATACTTTTTCAAGATTGGATATTGTAGACATTATTCAGTGTAATTGATAATATCTCTTGAACTTTCACATGAAGATCCTGCTTCAGTTTTGTCAACTAGCGGTTGTTAATGACACTGGAATTAGTAGGGTCAGTAGCTTATAGTTTCATCATTATAGAAGTTGATATCTTCTATGATAGTTTTGTACTTTAAATATTCATGATATTTGAGAATGCTAAAATGAATGCTACGGTTGTCTGAATTTTTATTCTCTTCAGAGCCTTTGCTGGGTCAGATTACTGTAATATGTTATCAGCACTGGAGCTGTGTTAAATGGATACAAGTGAAATGATGTAAAATAACAATTTGAAACTTGATCATGTTTATTCCTGTGTCTCACAATAAGATCAAACTCATTTGTAGAATGAAGAAATATGATATACATGTATTTTTCTGCATTTACCTGTGATTGCACTTTTATAAAAATAGATCTATCTTGGCTGTTATTTGTTCCCCTTCCAATATCTTGGATTAAAAAAACTTGGGGAATCTGCACCTTTTTCCCTGATCTATGACAAATTTTAAAATGGTCAGCTCAGCCTTGGGGGATTCTCTATCAAAGCTGCACTGTATTCATGTTTTGTTTTATTGGCATGAATGGGTCTCTAAACCACATTTATCATGTATGTAAGTTTAACAGCTTGGACCAATACATACAGTATACCTTTTAGCCATTCATTTCTTTTTAATCCCCAGTCTATTCATTGGCTAAGCTGTATGGTATTCAAGGAGAAATATCAGATATAGCCAGGTAGGTTGGTAAACAGTATTTCAAGCCAGTTGTTTCAAAATATACCACTAATTTCAGATGAACTGAATAATTAATGTAGAAGTCAAAAATCGATAAATTATGAAATTATCTATTAGAAGCAAAGTTATCAATAAGTCCTCTTGATTCATCCTGGCTCTTCAGATTTTTCAATGAAGGAAGTGGGATGGAAAGCTGCCTTTTTCATTGTATCAGTTTTGGTTGTTGTTCACCTTGGTCACTATTATTGATGTGTAAAATTGTTCTACATCCAGTGTGACAAACTTTTAGGACTTATATGTTCTATATCCAAAGTACCTTATCACATTCTAGGGACATTTTGGATAGAGAATAAGCAAGCGTTGGATAGAATTGGCTGCACAATTTGAAAAGTTAGGAGAGAAATTTCATCATTTTGATTTATTTAAAAAAAAAGAAATGTTTGCAGTAGTCATAGTTTGTAAGAGTTTATAGTGACGATATTGATTAAGTAGCTGATGGGGGAATAAAGGAAAAGTTCTAGAGATTTTAAATAAGGTAAGCTGATTTTTCATGTCTGTGAAATGTGGAGATAGAATAAAAACTATGTATGGTCCGATGGGCATGTACCAGTTTTATGAGATGCTTAAATCATCTGTTGACCTTTTTTTTTGTGAGAGACATTGCTGATATGTAACTGCCCCCCCCAAACACGCACACTGAGTAAACAAAAGTCATATATGTTTATTTTTTTCTTTGATAATTTGCTGTGATCCTGTTAATATAGAATCTGTTATATATGAAAATAATGCTTACTGAGATAACCACCATTGACAGGCAAGGTTCTGGCAGTGCATGCCGCAGTATATATGGAGGTTTTGTGGCTTGGGAAATGGGGAAGAAAGCAGATGGCACTGATTCCTTTGCAGTGCAAGTGGCTTCTGAAACCCACTGGCCTCAGATGCGAGCTCTCATATTAGTAGTAAGTCAAGACCTGTAGTTTACTTTCACTTGTTTCACTTTATTTTGTTCTCTTTTGATTTGAATTTTCTCTCCATTTGTCAGTTGTGTTGTGTGTTGTCAATTTCTTTATATAAAAAAAAGATAATCTCAATATGATATTTATTTGTCTACTTATCTACTTCAACCAGAATAATTTACTGGTCAGTGTATGCAGAATACAAATTTCCTTTGTTTATTTACCTGCCTTTTCTGACTTGTGATCATATGTTCATTTTTTATACATGCATATTGCTCTACTTGAGATGGGTTTTTGTGTCTGTTATTCTGTGTCACCTTTGTTGTAGGTGAGTGATCAAAAGAAGCATGTGAGCAGTACAGAAGGCATGCAGACAACTGTAAACACCAGTGACTTGATGAAAAACAGAATTGATCTGGTGCCCACCAGGACAACAGAAATCATAGAAGCCATAAAGAACAAAGATTTCCCAACATTTGCTAAAATCACCATGCAGGTATTGTGTGTGTCTGTTGTGTGTGTTGTTGTTTTTTTAATGACATATGATCATGACCCTAACAGAAATTTAAATATCATCATAGATATAAAGACAATATTTCTGAACTTAATGTTATCAAAGGTCTATCTTTAAGTTAACATAGGAAAAAAAAAAAAACATACTGATGGGAATTTCATTAGATGTGAACACATCCCACTTGTTCTTTGGTGTGGATTTAAATTGGATCAGTGCATGAATTTAAATGAGAAGAGTAATGGATAGTCCTATCTTTAATGTTCATTTCAATCAATAAATACTGAACAGAAGTACAGCACTATGGAAAACAATAGCCCAGACAGAATATGATTGTCTATAATTACATACTAGTAATGGGTATGGATTACTATATCAGTTACACAGAATATGTAAACCAAGTGATATTTTATGGGATCAGTTAGGCAATATCAGGAGCTTGCATCATGTTTGTCAGCACAGAGCCCAGTATTAAGGGGAACAGGAGAGAGGAGGAGGGTGTGGGGGTTATCCTGAGAGGGAATTTTTAAAATGCTTGGACTAAGGACTTTTTAGACTTCAAATTCAGAGTCAACATGCTCAATTTACATGAAAAATGTGGGGAAAAAAAATTGTTTTGTATCCGGTTGCCATGACAATGCTACCATCTTGGATTTTGTGTCTCGAAAATTAGCTGTTTGTAAAATCTTAAGGCTCCTGGAATTTTCAATATTGTCATTTGCAATTGGGCACAATAATAAAATATGCCTTTGTTTTTAGTTATATGCCATAGGGTTTGTCATAAATGTTTTAATTTTGTGGGTTTATGGATCTGTAAATGTATTTCTTAATTTTCCATCAAATATCCAAAACTTGAATAACATTTACAAAAAGTGATGCCTATCATTAACTCACAGAGTTCAAAATTCTCAGATGAGAGGCATAGCATGATTTACAAATTTTTGATGTGCTCTATTGTCAGCTTTCCTTTTTTTTTTTTTAGCACTACTACATTATCTAAACAATGTAAAGGACAAGATAGATCATGAACACTCCAGTGCCTTGTGTAATTAAAGTTAAAATGAGTTATAATAATTTATGGTGATTAAATTTGTAATGAAATGCATGTGTTATATATGTTTAGGAGAGCAATCAGCTGCATGCTGTGTGTTTGGACACCTACCCACCAATATTCTACATGACAGATGTTTCACGGCTCATTGTGCGGCTTGTTCACTCTATCAACAGTGTATTAGGGGAAACTAAGGTGAGGCACTCATAGAAGGGAGATTAGTTAGATTATTAATTAGAGGAGGAGTTCCAGGGGAAGAAGGAAGCATTTAGATGAAAGAAACAAAAACTCTAGAGTAAATCTGTCGCATGAGAAAGAATCAAATATTAAATTACAAGAGAGCTAATTCTGGAGTTGTTACTTAAGTTCTCACTTTAAATGAGAACATGGTGTTGAATTCACAGCAACCAGTGAATGTTGATGTGATCACGCATTTAGATACAGTGAGTTTCAAGCCTCTTGTGTTCAATATATTATATAGTCATTCTCACACCTGAAAGTAAGAGAAGAATTTTTTTTATTTGTTTGTTTGTTTCGTTTGTTGTGACTGTGATAAACAGCATGGACAGGACAGGATACTAAGTCCTGAGGGAGTTGCCTTGAATTGTGTTGAAATTTAGTGGGTGTAAATTTTACAGTCTGAGACCTGTTTTCAGTTTGAATTAACAATTATAACCCATGTTTTACATGAGATAAAATTTAATATCAGGAACTAACTTCTCATGTTTGAGGGCTATGAATCTGATACATACACCAGGAAAAAGGTTTTGTGCATATAGAATTGTGAGCAGTGATTGTGGAGATTCTCCATAATGTAGTCATCTAAGAATATTTTGAAGTAGTCACTTAAAAAAAAAAAAAAAGTAAACGTTGGTTTCATGACACAGTATAGAACATAAAATGTTGTTGCAGATCTAATTGTGACGGAAATGACATATTTTTTTGCTACAAAATCATATGAGATAGGTGTTAGTTGACTGGAAAAAAAAAAAATCTGTCCGTTACATTTCATTGCACATTATCACAGCCTCTTTACAGCATATAGACGGATACAAAGGTTTATGTTTTGAATTATCACAGGTGGCCTATACATTTGATGCAGGCCCCAATGCATGTCTGTACCTGCTTGAAGAGGATGTTTCTCGAGTCATTAGTCTTGTGAAACATTTTTTCCCTCCACGAGAAAAGAATGGAGAAGCATTTGTTACTGGCATTCCTGTACCAGATATTGAAGCTTCCAATGTAAGTGTCTTTTGCTTGTGCTTGTATCTGTCCTGGTTGTCTGAACCAGATATTACATGGTGTGTGTTATATATTTAGTAAGTTATATATGTACTTATGATGGGATTCCTCAGATAGTTGTGTTATAAAGGGATTTATGTCTGACAAGGAAGAAGTATTGTGTTTGCATAAATATTCTGTCACAATCTGTGATAGAACAATGACTACAGTTATAGCAACATGTTAAGTTTGAGTTGCAAGTAGAAATAAGGATCAAAGAGAATAGAAAATGCATCAGACTGACAAACTACATAATTATTGTTTTATTCAGTGCAACTTAGTTATAATGGCATTTATGGGACCGCTTTTATTTCATTGGTATGTGATGCATGACATGAGACATAGTAATAATTTATGACATGCTTTTATCCCCCTCTAACTGCACCTGAGGCAATTGACCAGGGACAAGTTTTTGATCATATGACATTGCGCTGTTTATATGTAATCTTGGCTGAGACAGAGAGATTAGATTGCAAGTATGTGGATAGTGGTAAAGTCAGAGATTATCCTTACATGTTATTTTCTTGAGTACCGGTAATCATCCATCCACATAATAATGCCAACATTTCCAGTGCATTTCTTCAAAAGTTTTTCTTTAATACAAGTGCAAATCTCCTTGTGCAAAGACTCTGAAATAACTGAATTTCTTTCTGATGGTGCTGCTTTGTCATGAATATTACAGCTTCACTTAGTGTGTCATTGGGTTGTTGTTACATAGTTTTACTATCCTGCCTTACATTTATACTGCCATACATCAGAATGTAATAAAAGTGAATTTACACTATAGTGCAATAAATCAGAGTTGTTGTCAAGGCTACTATGACTTGATTTGATTGTGCAGGATAAGGATAAATCAGATGCAACACAATGAAATTAATTACTTGTTAAACTGAGGCGACGGGAGATATCATGTGTTTGCCAATTTTAAGTGAATGAATTTTTAATATGATTTTTTTTTCCTTTCAAAATGCTTCTATATCAATCTCAAAATTCATTTCAGAGTTCAATTTGCTGAAATAGATTGAGTAAAAGCCAAAAAATTGTAATTTAGTGGCACGACCTAATAAGGATTAAGAAAGATTAACACAAATGACCAACCATTTTCTCATAACTTCAGCTACAGCAGAAGGTCAACCGCATTGTCTTTTATTGCCAATATCTCAACTTCTACTTAAGGCAGAACAAACAATTTTTCATACACAGAAAGGGAAGTTAATAATCTTTACGGTGATACCAATAACTCCGTATGCTCAAACTTTGATGAGAGGCTGATTTCATCGTGCCACATCTCAAATGCCTTTTGATTGCAAATTTCAGACATTAATTTTTTTTTTTTTGTAATGAAACATTTTACGTCAGAACTAAGCATGTATTTCTTGGTCATAAGATTAGAACAAGAGGGAATCATTGACATACTCTCAAGGCTTCAAGGCATTAATAGAAGGGATTCAGACACTAATGGCTGTCATTTTATGTATTTGTCATTTCAGATTGATATTTCCAACATTAGTCTGCCCCAGAGCCCCGGAGCTGTGAAATATGTTATTCATACAAAGGTCAGATATAATTGTTTTTTTTTTAAAAATAAAATAAGTAATATTTGTCTAAATTTTTCCAGATTTTATTATCCATGATATGTGACGTAAGATTGATATGTGTTACTATTGACTGCCTTGAGACATAAAGTAAATGAGTTGAAACTTTGTTTTTTTGAATTAACTCTAGAACTGTGACCCAGCCTAAGGGCTACAACGCCCTGCGGCGCGCCTTGCCGGGCTTGTCAATCTGGATCGCCAGCGCCAGT